>CAUYLG010018575.1:0-25275 GCA_963573385.1 Cacajao melanocephalus
CAAAGACTCAAAACAGAGGGATGGAGGAAGACATACCAACCAAATGGAGAGAAAAAAAAAACAAAAAACAGAAGCTGCAATTTTCATCTCTGATAAAACAGACTTTAAAGCAACAAAGACCATAAGAAACAAAGAGGGACATTACATGGTGGTGAAAGGATCAATACAACAAGAAGAGCTAACAATCCTAAATATATACACATCCAGTACAGGAACACCCAGATACATAAGGCAGGTTCTTAATGACTTACAAAGAGACTTAGACTCGCACACAGTAATAGTGGGAGACTTTAACATTACACTGTCAATATTCGACAGATCAACGAGATAGAAAATTAACAAGGATATCCAGGACTTGAACTCAGACCTGGAACAAGTAAACTTAACAAATATTTACAGAACTCTCCACCCTAAATCCACAAAACATACATTTTTCCCAGTATCACATAACACCTATTTTAAAAGTGACCACATAATTGGAGGTAAATCACTCCTCAGCAATTGCATAGCATTTCACAGGTTTAAATAAAATATTGATTGGCCGCTTGTTTGTTATTTTCATCCCTTATTCTTTCCTGTCTCCATTGTTAAGCACAATTATTTGCATAAAAGAGGTTTTTAATACCCATTTTTAGACTGCATTCTAGCCTGGGCAATAGAACAAGAATCCCGTTCTCTCTCCCTGTTTCTCTTCCTCTTTCTTTTTCTCGTACATTCTTTTCTTTCTTTCTTTCACTCTCACTTTCTTTCCTCTCTTTTTCTTTCTTTCAAAACAAAACAAAAAAAGAATTGGGGGCTTGTTTTATTCATCTTTGTTAGATATAGATTGTCTAACAAAATCCTTGCATATAGTGAATGCTTAGGGAATAATTTTTGAGTGTTTGACTAAACAGTAGCCCTGTTAGGGAGATATTAAAAATAATGAATTTCTTGTTTTTATACAAATGAAGACCGGCCATAGTGGCTTATGCCTGTAACTCCAGCACTTTGGGGGTCCAAGGCAGGTAGATCATTTGAGGCCAGGAGTTTGAGACAAGCCTGACCAACATAGCAAAACCTTATCTCTACTAAAAAATTAGCCAGGCATGGTGGCACATGCCTGTAATCTCAGCTACTCAGGAAGCTGAAGCAGGAGAATAGCTTTAAACAGGGAGGCAGAGGTTGCAATGAGCAGAGATTGCGCCACTGCATCCCAGCCTGGGCTAGAGTGAGAGAGACTCTATGTCACACACACACAAAAAAGATGCATGCTTACTATAAAATTCCAGAAAGACAGAAAAATACAAAATAAAAGGGGTAGATAATCACAAATTCCACTGTCCAGAAATAACCATTGTTAAAATTGGTTATGTTCACGTTTCCAGATTTCAAAACAAAAGTGATGCTGACTTATATAGTAACAATATCTAGATTAGACTAGTGGGAATGAATAAAACTGTAGACTTACTGCAGACTCAAAAATACTTTGAATACTTTTGAATACTTAGGCATATACTATATAAAACTCCCAAAATTTTGTAACAGGACATCTCACTGAGAAAATCAGTGCATGGACCAAAAATAAAGATAATGTATTTTTCTTAGATATTGGAATTACTGATATGTTTATAGTTATTTTTTATTGGTGATCATGTGTTTGAATTTATTTAAATGCTACATTTAATATTGAATAATTAAGAAGTTTAAAAAAATTAGTCTATCCGTTAAAAAAACTCAGCCATTTTTCATATAAGGAGGAATATTAGTAGAGAGTTATAAAGAATGGTAATTTTGTCTGTATCATTCATTCATTCAATTCAACCTAGGCTGAGTGTGATGGTTAATACAGAGTGTCAACTTGATTGGATTGAAGGATGCAATATTGATCCTGGATGTGTCTGTGAGGGTGCTGCCAAAAGAGATTAACATTTGAGTCAGTGGGTTGGGGAAGGCAGAGCCACCCTTAATCAGATGGGCACCATCTAATCAGATGCCAGTGAATATAAAGCAGGCAGAAAAACATGAAGGGACAAGACAGGCCTAGCCTTCCAGCCTACATCGTTCTCCCATGCTGGTTGCTTCCTGCCCTCAAATATCAGACTCCAAGTTCTTCAGTTTTGGGAATCCCACTGGCTCTCCTTGCTCCTCAGGCTTGCAGACAGCCTATTGTGGGAATTTGTGATCGTGTAAGTTAATACTTAATAAACTTCCCTATCTATCTATCATCTATCTATCTATCTATTGATCTATCTATCTATCTATCATCTATCATCTATCTATCATCATCTATCCTATTAGTTCTGTCCCTCTAAGAGAACCCTGACTAATATACTGGGTATCTTCTATATTCCAGGCATTGTTGTAGGGGATATACTTGCAAATAAATTTTGACTCTTGAATATATTTTTTTCTTTTATTCTAAAATCCATAGGAAGTCTATATTACTTTACTTTGGAACATTTTATTGAGATGGGAGATTATAAATCTGCCTTAACCTTGAGGTGACCAGATATCCTGGATTGACAGGACCACAATTAGGTAACATCATTTTGCCTCAAGAGGTTGACTGTCACTCATGTTTGTGGCTATGCACTAGACCACATACCTCTCATGCACTATATTTTTGGCTGATTTTGGCCTAAGGTTTTATCAGAAGTTCTGATTACATTCTATGTAGTGATTTTTCTACCATTGTAGTAAATATTTCCTAGAAGCTTAGAACACCATCTATCCCCTAAGATGCAGTGTGGCATAGTGCCGGAAAAAGAACCTAGTGAGGAATCAGATCTGGTTCTCCAAGAACAGATCCAATGAACATTTCTTAGGATCTGTCATGTGCCAGACATGGAGTGCAGCACTTTTGCAAACACTTCCTTTTAAAATCCTCACAATAACCCTAAGGTAGGTATAATTATAATCATTTTGCTGTTGGAGTTAGTCGCAGGTAAGGAGCATGTTTCTCTGGGTTTGAGTCCTAGTTTTATTATTTATTGTGTAACTGTGTGACTTAAAGAAGTTTCCAAAGTCTCTCTTCTTGAGGTTTCTTAATTGGGCAACAGCATCACCTTATAGGGTTTGGGGGAAGATTAGATGAATTAAGCAAGTCAAATATGTAGAGTGGTATCTGACCCACAATAAGCACTAAGCAAATAAGAGCTGTTTTTGTTCATGATCAAGCTGTTTTCAGCTTGCTAGCTCTGCTACCTTGGGTAAATTATTAGTGTTTTTTTTTTTTTTTTTTTGAGATGGAGTCTTGCCCTGTCACCCAGGCTGGAGTGCAATGGCGAGATCTTGGCTCACTGCAACCTCCGCCTCCTGGGTTCAAGCAATTCTCCTGCCTCAGCCTCCCAAGTAGCTGGGACTACAGGCGCGCACCACTACACCCAGCTAATTATTGCATTTTTAGTAAAGATGGGGTTTCACCATGTTGGCCAGGCTGGTCTCAAACTTCTGACCTAAGGTGATCCACCCTCCTTGGCCTTCCAAAGTGCTGGGATTACAGGCGTGAGCCACCGTGCCTGGCCCATTAGCATTTTTGAATCTATAGCATCTTATGTTAAAAACGTTATAGCATTGTTGGAAGGCTAAAAAGAGTATACTGAATGTGAAACTAAACAGTGATGCATTATGTAAGTATACAAGATTAGGATTAAGTTTTTGATTATTTAACATATCCTTGTTATTAATCTCATTTTTTAGTTTTTCTTAAAAATTCTATAAAAATATTCTAGCAAAGGAGACAAGTGCTCAAGGATTCACTCAATTTTTTTCTGTCTTGAATAGTCCAAGCTCCTTTTTGCTAAGGATGCAAAAAATGCAATTCTAGTTTTATCTTTTGACCTCTAATACATGTTATAAAGTTTGGGGAGTAGGAAAGGCTTTATAAGTGGATAAGATATGTAACAATAATTTTTTTTAACAGACTTTCGTTCAGTAGTTCCTTGGGATGTATTATGATAATAACCTACATCTAACAATTAGCACACATTTCAAAAAGATTTAACTTCCTTTACAACAACCTTTTAAGGCATGTGGGCATGGGTTGTCATGCCCACTTTATAGATAAGAAAGCTGCAACTCCTGATCAGTAAGTAACTGCCTAAGATTCCATCTAGGAAATTAATGTTAGAATTGTTCTCCTATCTCATAATCCGTAATACTACATATATCATTGTTCAGCATAAGAATGTCAATTTCTGGGCTGTGTTTTAACTATTGTACAAAAGTAATATTTCACTTAACTCTCACTATAACCCTACATGGTAAATAGTGTCTCCATTTTATAGATGTGAAACTAAGCCCAAATTTGCAACAGTGCAATGCAATTCTGATGTTAACAGCCCAGAGTTATTGGAGATTTTACAGGTTAAGGGCACAATACCCAATAAGACTGCCTTCACTTTAGATGGCAGCTGCAAATTTTGGGGTCCTTAGCCCATTTGTGTTTTTGACCCACTGGCTCCAAATTTGGGGGTTCCTAAGACCCTTTCAGGTATAATAATTCACTAGAACAACTCACAGAACTCAGGATAGCATTGTACTTATAATTATAGTTTTATTATGAAGGATACACACAGGGCTAGGTCTGGAAGGGTCCCGGACAAAGATCTTCCATGTGGAATCAGGACAGATCACTCTCTCAGCACATTGATATGTTTACCAACCAGGAAGCTCACCCAAACTTCAGTTTCCAGAGTTTTTATTGGAGTTTCATTGATTGAACCATTGGTCCTGTGGTCAGACTCAGTCTCCAATCCCCCTTCCATCTCCAGAGATTAGGCTGATAGCACCTGGCCCAAAGCCCCAACTTTAGTCACATGGTCAGTCTTTCTGGCCTGATCAGCCCTATCCTGAGTCATCTCCCTAGCAGAAACTCAGGGGTGGTCTAAGGACCTGCCATGAATAACACAGACTCTCCTACCACTTAGAAAACGCTTAAGCTCTCTTCCAGGAATCTGGGACAAAGACAAATTCTTTATTATATAGCAATACTCTAAATAGGACAAGAATCAGTAAATACCTGTTGAATGAAGTCTGGAGGAATGAATGAGGAAATAAAATGTATTTGAAGGGCTTTCTGAGGGATTTTAACCAGGCTTCGTATGATCCTTTCCAGGGTAATGATCTTTGGAGCTTTTGAAAGTTCCATCCTATGAAGTGTCCTGAATCTGCCAGTCTAAATCCACATGGTGACAGGGGTCATGCATCTTGGATTCAGGGTCTCGGTCCTTTAGTGGGTGTGGTAGAGACGGTTGTGATGATGCTTCTCCAGAGTTTATTATTCCTTGCATGTGCCACACTGTTACCACACAGTATTCATTTATTTAACACATATTTCATGAATGCCTGCCATGCTCTAGGCACTGCTCCAGGTGCTAGGGATAGAGTGGTGAACAAAATATACAAAAACCACTGCCTTTTTGGAGCTTTCATTCTAGTGAGGAGAGACAGACAATAAACAAACACCTTAAAGATATGCTAGTCAGGTGGTGATAAAGGCTTTGGAGAAAAATAAATTGAATGCCCAGAAACTGTCGCTGCTCCTCTGCAGGCTGGGCAGGTGAGCCCTGGACAAGCATCCAACTCTGGGGCAAAGTTTGTAATTTGTTGTTGCTGCTGCATGCCCTCTAGGTTAGAAAAAAATCTGTCCCTGAATGTTTTAGTGAGTCTGCTTGGCCTTTTGATTCTGCAGTGATTAAATGCCAGGCTATTGGGAATTAGTTTTATTCTAATTCAAGGTTAAATGTAGAAAAGACCTCCCTCTTCCCCATCTATCAAAATTCAACTATGGATCTTTTAAGGGTGTCAGTCCCTCTTTGATGCCTCCTCTGACCTATCCCCCACCCCATTTGCCTTTAATCCCTCCCTTCCCTGCTTTCACAGCATTTAACTTATAGCTCTGTTGTATCACATTTCATTTTGTTTTATATGAAATAACATGCTTATGTGATCTGTTTTTCCAATAAAATTTGTAATTTCCTTGGAGGCAAGGAGGTTCTTTTTCGCTCTATTCTCACTGTATTAATCTTTTCCCCCATCCCAAGGAACTTTAAAATGCTTGGTACACAGTAGCTGTTCAATTAACGATTGATTGAAAGAAAGACACCTTAAAGCATTCTTACCAGTGCTGATATCTGTCTTGCAATGTGTAAGTTTCTTATCTAATTTCCACTGCCTTCTTAGATGAATGGAGTTTTCACTAGTTTTCTTAGGGTATTAGTTGTGACTAAGGAAAGCATTTCAACATTCAGACTTCTAAATGAAATAACAGGCACTGGGAACAATATGAATATCCTTATTGTTTCTTTTCTGATTGCAAAGAAATACATAATCACTGTAGAAAGTTTAGAAGGTATAAATGAGCATAAAGTAAATAAAAATCACTTTCATTAAACTATTCATTTAAAAGATATCTACTGAGCTGTTACTATTTACTCTCCAGCCACATGCAACACACTGGAAATATAAAAGTAAATAAAATAGGCCAAGCCCTGCTTTCAGAAGTAGTGATAAATTAAACATATAGTTATAACTTACACAGTTAATGGATTATAATTTTCATAATTCTTCCACATGAAGATAGTTAATGCTAAGATTTCAGTGTATATTTATCCAGTCTATTCATTAAAGCAGTATATTCATAACATTAAAAAAATGAGATGAAGTGGTGCCTGCCCATAATCCCAGCCACTCGGGAGACTGAGGGAATAGAATCGCTTGAGCCTGCGAGGCTGAGGTTGCAGTGAGCCGAGATCATGCCACTGCTCTCTAGTTTGGGTGAGAGTGAGACCCTGTCTCAAAAATAAAAAGAAAGAAAGAAAGAAAAAGCAATGATATTATAAGACTGTTTTCTAACCTGCCTCTTTAACCTAATGCATTATATATATTTTGCTCTGTCGCCCAGGCTGGAGTGCAGTGGCACGATCTTAGCTCACTGCAACCTCTGCCTCCTGGGTTCAAGCGCTTCTCCTGCCTCAGCCTCCAGAGTAGCTGCAATTATAGGTGCCTGCCACCACATCCAGTTAATTTTTGTATTTTTAGTAGAGACGCAGTTTTGGCATGTTGGCCAGGCTGGTCTTGAACTCCTGATCCCAGGTGATCCACCCACCTCAGCCTCCCAAGGTGCTGGGATTACAGGCGTGAGCCACCATGCCTGGACTACTATATTGTTTAAAATAGCCAATAACACTTTGTTTAGTGATGTTCCAAACTTTCAAACTGTGATACATTGATCATTTGCTTAGAACAAATGACTGGAATTGGAATATCAAAGGGTCTTCAAAAATGTAAGATTTTGATAGATATGGCTAAAGTGCCTCTCTGCTCTGCCTGATCGCTGCCAGTTCACATTTCTGCCAGCCTTGTATGAGAGGACTGGTATCAGCAATTTTTTAATTCATTTTAAAATGAATTAACCTGGTTGTGCATTTTGGTTTGTGAGTGTGTGATCATTTGTTATGCATTGATCTCTAATGAGATCTGCTCCAAAGTAGATAATGAATGAAATTGTAATCAGTGTTAGGCCAGAGAAGCATTTTGCCAAGGTGGATGTCAGGACTGTTGGATGATTTCAGCCCTTACACCATAAAGCAAGGGAATGACTAATCCATGTCCTATTCTTTATGTCTCTGTTAATTGATTCTTCAGTTTGGCCATTGTCTTGCCATCACATGAAGAAAGGGCATTTAAGAAAAATCCTGGGCTGAGAACACAGAAACACAAAGAAAGAGCTAGGGCAAATGGTAGTAGTGTCACTAATGAGATTGCAAAGGAGGAGCACACCAGGTGCCCATGAGAAGGACTGTAAAGAGCAGCCAGTCAGTCATGGAACACTTTTCAATAAGCAGGAAGTCAAAGTGCTGGGGGCTGGAGGCAGCACTCACACGTGAATCACAGCGCCCATCTTCTGCAAGAGGAAACAGAGATGCCATGGAGGGGTTTGTCCCCTCTCAGATACTGTCTGGGTGACACTTATAAAGTGCTAGAAGATCACTACTTTATATTAATTTTATGGTCTAGGCACTAAAGAGACTCTATTTTTCTTTTTAAACATGCCAGTATTTTTTTCATACAAATGAAAGTGGTCTTAAACAGGGCACAGGCTTGTAAGGTTTCTGTGCTGGGGAGGGGAAGGCAAGATCAACTGGGAAACGGTGCTAGGATGCTGGTCAGTAGCCTTGTGTTCTTTTTTAGATTTTACTACCGCCTACCTCTGTGACCTTGGGCAAGTTCCTCAGCCTCTCAGGACTTCAGTCTCCTTGTTGTGAAAGCAAGGGGTTCTAACAAAGGGGTCTCATGTTTCTTCTGTTTTTAAGTATTCTCTGATCCTCTGTACCCTAGGCCAAAGCTCACACAGGTTCAGATTAAGGAACCTCTTAGGCCATCTCCTCCAGTATGGGGAAATGACATGTGATGGCAGCAGCTTTTAGGCTGCCATCTCTACTGTGAGCTTCTCTTTTGAGTTTTATTAGAAAGAGAAGATTTTGGGATTTGTAGCATAATTTACTGCCCACAGATGTCAATTTCTTCTTTATATTTCTGTCTTAAACTTTGTAGTTATCATCCAGGTCTGACTTCATATTCATAATCATAATGCAAGACCAATCCTTTCCATCCTTCATTACTTTTTTCTCCATTCTTCTATCTTCTTAACTTCCTATCTTGCCTCATCAAATGCTGAACACTCTGCAATTTACTGAAACAGTTGTTCTACAGAAGACCGGTATGCTCCAATGACTCTCAGTATTGTATATCTTCCTCAGCCCTAGAAAGAAGACTGTGTTTTGTTTGTGTGTGTGTGCACGCACCTCCTCTCAGAGTTGAGAAACATAAATTAGGAGGAGGAATGATTAGGTGGTTGGGCTTCAAAGAGAACATTTGTAGATTCTATCTGGAACACATTTTATTAAAATTGCAACAAACTTTATAAAATCAGATGTATGGTTCATTAAGAGAACATTACCTTACAATCATGATTAATTAGATTAAACTTATGAAAGTATGTTATTTGTTCAAATCAAAAGGGTGGGGGAAGATGATGGATGATGAAAGAGTGTGATAAATGAAGAAAGCAGCTGAACTAAATTGAATGTGTATTCATCCGTTTTCACTTCATAACTAATGATAAATTGAGCATGTCACATTTAACAATACATATCTGGGCTTAAGCACACAGTTTCAGCTCCTGTTCACTAATGCCTTGTGATAGGTAGTTGAGACTAATGAATTAAAATTTTAGTTCCTGGACTTTTGTCTGCCTGCCTCTTACCTTGGAAAACACAAAAGGATACTTATTGACTGAATTAAAGGAATTTATGAAATTGTAAATAAAAGTTGTACTTCTCAGGTCATGCTTACGGTATTTAAAAGTAGGAGACTTATCTTACTTTCCAAAAAAAATTTTTTTCCCTCTTTTGCAGGACTAATCCAGTGGTAGAGGTAGAAAGTACTCAGAATTATAGAAATATTTTTCCTCTTTTCCTTTCTCAAATGTACCCATGTTTACCTTGGCAATCAATTGGAAGAAACACCCCAAAAGGCTCATTAGAGAGTTTGGGAAATTTGAAAGTGAGGGGTAAACATCAAACAGTTTACATCAGTTTCCTGAAATCTCAAGTTTTCCAATATTTCAAATCACATTGTAGTCTCCCAAGGACCATCTGAGATTTACGAAGCTGGTGATGGGGTCAGGGAGAAAGTTTGTGGAAAATGTTTCCAATCAGGCTGAATTAGACAAATTTGCCACATAGAGTCAGGAATGGTTTATGAAAAGAATCTATGTTTTGCTAGAAAAGTTCAACAGAGTTCTGATATAGGATCTGACACACAGGCAATCTTTCTCTGCTCTGTAGGTCTCACTGAGTTTGAATCAAGACAAGGTGAAGTGAGTGGGTGTTTCTGAAAAGATTACATGACTTTTTGTTTTTCTCTTTCTGAGTGTTCTGAAAGGATTTTAGTAAGATTCCTTTTGGGTTGTGCTGAAAGTTCCTAGTCAGTTTCGATTTTTATCTAAATCTCATCTACAAGCCCGACCTCAAAACTCATTTAAGCATTTCCAGTTTGTGATTTTCAGTAACGATGAAACTTTTAAGAGACCGAATCTCTTTCAGATACTTTTCAGACTCTGACACTTGGGCTATGTGGTAGAAGACACTTTTAGACAAGAATTATCCTTCTTCTCAGAGCAAAAAAGGCATACTGAAAGACAGAGGTGAGACAAACTGTGGTCATGGAGGAGTCAGAAGGGGAATGGATGATGCTGTTGACAGGAGTAGTTATTCAGTGTTAGTTATAATACATGGCTAGAAACAAAGTCTATGGAGGTAGTTCTTAACCACAGGGGTATGAGAGGGAGTAGAATTTTCTCTCGTGGGGTCATTTGGTAATGTCTAAAGACATTTTTGGCCAGGTGCGATGGCTTGTGCCTGTAATCCCAGCACTTTGGGAGGCTGAGGTAGGCAGATCACTTGAGGTCAGGAGTTCGAGACTAGCCTGGCCAAAATGGGAAACACGGTCTCTACTAAAAATACAAAAATTAGCTGGGCGTGGTGGGACACGCCAATGATCCCAGCTTCTCAAGAGGCTGAGGCAGGAGAATCACTTGAACCTGGGAGGCAGAGGTTGCAGTGAACTGAGATCACGCCAATGCACTCCAGCTTGGGGAACAGGAGCAAAACTCTATCTCAAAAAAAAAAAAAAAAAAAGGAATATTTTTGTTTATCATAGCTTTTGGGTAGGGGTGTAGTGAATAGGGATGCTGTTAAACATCCTGCAATGCACAAGACAGGCTTTCACAACAAAAAATTACCTGAATCATCTAGTCCAAATGTCACTAGAGATGGGGTCGAAAAACCTCATTTAGAATGAGGCATGAATTTAACAAATGGCAAAGTAGTCAACTTGCTGAGCAAGTGAAGATAAAATTTAAGGTGAGTTACAAAGCTGACATATATAAACAAGTCTAAATTATATTATAGCAGCACAACAAACACATCAGTGAATACTATGTCAAATGAATCCTAAACTCAACAACTTGACTATAAGAGTAATAACTTTAATTTAATATAAATTGGGTTGGTCTTGGATCCCAACAAAAATGATTTAATTTCTTAAATACCCAAATAATTTTGCTCTGCTTAAATCTTTTTCATAATGTGTTCTCTTAGAAGTTGATTTATTAAATTATACTGAACTTTTTAGGAGGTGTTATAATCTCTCCTTTTACATAGAGAGGAATTGGAAGGGTGTGCTTTGATCTTGCGATTAAATTGGGAACAGAACCGAAAGCAGAATTCAGCTTTCTTGAGGGTATCGCTTGATTTTCCAATTTAAACTGCCTCCCTTTTCCAGGCCAGAGCATTGCTCTCTCTCCTGGAAGGAGTTGGTCTCTAGCAATGGCAAGTTGTGTTTGGAAAATAATATCCTTGAAGGGGAGGGAAGGTGGTGAAGCCTTGAGCTATGCTAAACTATTCAAAAGAGGAGCTTAGAAAAAGAAATTGTCACACTTGTCTGAATTCTGATGTGAAAATACATTTCAGAGCCAAGACAATTCATCTGTTAGGCTTCCTGTTGGAAGAGTATTTACTCAGCTGTGGGAAGAGAGTTTCAGTGAACATCCAAGATAATGAAAGTTTGATAATACTCAATATTGTGGAAATAACCCTGAATTGAATAGGTTCTTAGTGTCAGAATGCAAGATGATAAAGAAACTTGAGGAAGCTTCCTGGGGAGCAGAAAGCACCAGGATCCATATCAGCAGAGGATTTTTATAAGAATTTTTAAAAATTTCACTGGGAGACACAGTCCTGCTTTGGCAGGAGGAAGAAAAAACATGTCCATTTCACTTATTTTTGTTTCAACTCATTTTTGAAAACATTGGGGTAAAATATATATAACATGAAATGCATCATTTTGGTCATTTTTAGTGTATAATTTTGTGGCCTTAAGTACATTTACAGTGTTGTGTAACCATCACCATTATCTGTTTTCAGAATTCTTCATCACCTGGAACAGAGTTCTGTAACTATTGAACAATAATTCCCCATTTTCCCATCCCTCCATCCGTGGTAGCCTCTGTTCTACTTTGTCACTATGAATTTGCCTATTCTAGATACTTTCTGTAAGTGGAATCATACATTATTTGTCATTTTGTGTCTGGCCACAGTTCTCTCTTGTATTCTTAGTGTCTAGTTAGTGCCAGGCACAAGAAAGGTACTTGAAAAATACATATGAAATAAGCGAAAGTCACAGTGGGAGGACAGGAGTAGCATGTACCTTCAGGATTCAACATATTACATTTTCCCATTTTCTTTATTTTATTTTATTTGTTTTTTGTTTTCATATACAAACAGTTCTGGGCATGGAACATATTACATTTTTAAAAGTTTATTAATGACAGTGATAAAACCATGCATTTGAACAAGGCTTAATGGTTTTCCAAAGAGCTTTGGCATTTCATTTCACTTGGTACTTTATTATTTTGGAAAAAAAGGCACTCTTTTAAGGAGAGATTTAAGTAAAACATGGGTCTACCCCACGTTAATACTTTAGATTTTTCTGGTTTATTAATAATTTTTTGTACTTAGAAACATTTTAATTTACTACCATTGGGAACAATTGCATATGACAATGCTGGTCTGGGGGAATGAATGAATTAGATGCTTCATAATCAATTATTGATAAGATTAAGGCCCACCTCTCCTGGGAAGGAAATTGTAGCTCTCAGATATTAAGTGCCTTCTTTCAAGATCCCACAGGAAATCAGGAGCAGAGCCAGAATTAGAATTCACAGCCTCCAGGTCCCCAAGCCTCCACTGCACTGAGGTGCCCAGTAAACACAAACTTTCCTTCCCCCGTGTCTATTCCCAGTGACCTCTACTGGTGCTTACAAAGCATGAAGAAAAAGGAAGCATTCTTCCATGAATTCTCCTACCAGAGCAAACAGTGCAAATTGTTTTCTTTTGGGGTCAAAGCTTTGCCACCTGCCATTTCGGACTCAGTGGAAGGCTGAAATACATCATTTGAGGGGTTATACACTCAATGTCACTCGTCGCTGACTAGTCCTGACTGCTCCCTTGGGGTTTGTCTCTCTCTCCTGCCTGCCGTCATCTCTGGCATCCCTGTCCTCCTGTTGAGCTCCAGGTGCCTTGAGAACGGAGGGGACATTTTGCTCCAATTACAGATGCAGTAGAAAGGAAAGGTGAAGCAATTAAACTAATGCCCTCTTCAGTGCCAACTTTATTTGTCTCTGTTTTTGCGATCTCATTTTTTCCCCCTTTCTTGTGCAGTCTGTGGTTTGACACTCATTGCACTTCCCCTCTGATATTGTCTCATAAAACTCTCTGTCAGTAATATAATTGCCTGCCCTGCTTTCCAGGTTATGTGTTTTTTTTCCCTTAAAGCACACCGGTAGAGAAAGCATTTAAGCTTGACACAGTGACTTTCCTGGGCTAAGTTCCGTCCTTTTATCGCAGAAAGGCTTTCAAGTATGCACTATAGTGCACTTACTTTTTTCTTAATATAACTTCCATCCCACCTTCCTCGTCTGCTTGCCAAAGGAGGAAAATAGACTTGTCCTCTTGGAATAATCAAATGAGGCTGTGATAGGAAAAATAGGTTAGGGAATAGTAAGTAGCTAATTTACTGGGGACAATACATTTCTTACAGTCCAATTTTTTTTAAATTGATGGACTTGAAAAAAAATTTCTAACAGTGGTAATGATATTTCCGTGATGAGATTTAGGTTTTATTAGGGATGTTGATTTGGAATTGCAATGGAGAAGGGAGAGGAAGGACAGAAAATGAGTACATGTAGTAGTGTTAGCTAGGGTAGAGCAATATTTTTTCTGATACATAAATGTAAATTCTTATTATATGCCATTAGAGTTAAATATATGCCACTAGAATTTAGGAATAATATGTTGATTGTCTGGTCCTTCTTGTCCTACTTTGGGTCCCAAAGGCAACCCCCTTTTATTTCTTGGGACTCACAGGAGAGGATGCTGCATCAACTATATTCTGCAAAATCCTAATGATTTTAATTCAGAATTGTGTCTTTTCCAGCCTTCCTTTATTCTTCATGCTACTATCTGGATTCTGACACCCATTGGATCTCTTTTAAGACCAGTGGTTTCCAAACCAGGCTTATCTTCAGAATCAGCTCAAGAGTAACATACACACACACACATGTGCAAACACACACACACACACACACACACACACAGAGCAAGCATTCTGCCTACATACTTAGAAACACACACACAGATTCCTTAAATCTACCTTGTTGATTTTGACTCATTTGGTCTTGCGTGTGGCTTAAGAAACCAGATATACAAACTACTTTTCCTGATGATTTTAGTGATTTGGATATGTGTTTCTTATAACAATTTTTTAAAATTGTGTTCCTGACAACAATGTGTCCCTACCCTAGTCTATTATCTTTCAGGTTACTGGCCTTAAAAAGATCAAATCATAGTAACTGAACTTGGTAGAAGTCTAAAACAGGCTCTGAAACTTGTGTTTCCTTTCCCTCACCCATAGAATAAAATTCAGACTTCTCAGTTTGCTGTAGAAGGTCCTCTCCATTGTAATTTCTGCCCATTTCTCCAGCGTTTTCTCCTATTACCATCCTTTATGTACCTTATACAGTCTGTCCACACTGAACTTCTCCTTGGCCCAATACATCTGCATATATTTGAATTCTAAGCCTTTACACATGATGTTCTTTTTGTCTAGAGTATCCCTCCCTCTCCTTCTTGACCTTGAGGCAAGGCTTCCCTCAGAGGGACCTCCTGCATCCTTTGTTGATTAGGCCAGACACTGTTGGTAGCCTGTGGTTCACAGGCATCTTCTTCTTGCCCCTAAAACAACATTCGTCAGATAGTACAGTGATTTCTCTTCACTAGGTTGTGGACTACTGGATGCCAAGGACTGTTTTATACATCCTGTTATTAAGAATTGTGTACAGAAACAAGTGGATGAAAGAGCATTGCTTTTACAGAGTGATAATTAAGAGCCTGGACTGGTGTCCCAGATTAATCAGTTTTTTTTTTCTTTTTTAGAATTGAATTATTACTCTGTTTCCTAGGCTGGAGTGCAGTGGGGTAATCATAGCTCACTGCAACCTCCTGGGCTCAAGTTATCCTCCCCTCTCAGCTTCCTGAGTAGCTGGGACTATAGACACACTCCACAGTGTCTGGCTGTAGGTCTAGTTTTTGACTATGCTACTTATTAGCTGGGTGATTTGGCTAAGTACTTAACTCTGTGCCTCAATTTCCTTATTTAGCATAGTGTTAGCTATTATTATCATTGTTACTGTCAATTTACTATTTTTAAATGCTAGAGGATGATTAAAGGGATACTGATGGAGGGTTTGGATAGAAATAATAGGGTATGAGGTCTCCCTTTGTGACCTTGGGCAAATCACACCACTGCTATATAAAATAGTGGTTTAAAATACTGCATATTCTCACTAGTAAGAGGGAGGTAAAATGATAAGAACTTATGAACACAAAGAAGAAAACAGCAGTTGCTGGGGTCTACTTGAGGATGGAGGATGGGAAGAGGGAGAGGAGCAGAAAAGATGACTATTGGGTACTGGGCTTAATACCTGGGTGATGAAATAATCTGTACAACAAAGCCCCATGACATGAGTTTACCTGTGGAATAAACCTTCACATGTACCCCTGAACCTAAAATAAAATGTAAAAAAAATGGTGCTTTAAAACCCTATCTATATTACAGGTATATAGTAGGGATCAGAAATAACACTAGTACCATTTGCTGGGCATTTCTAATGAGCCAGCCACTCTTTCAAGCACTTATATAAATTATCTTATTTAGTTCTCATAACACCTATATGAGGCAGATATCCTTATACCTCCCTTTTACAGGTGAGGATACTGAGTGACTTGCCTGTGGTCACACAGGTGGCAAGTATAGAGCCAGGACTTGGAATAAGTCTATCTCTGAAACTGTAAGCAAAACCACTCTGCAAAACTGCATCCCAAATAAGGAAGCGACACATGTAAAAGAGTTGTGATTATACCGTTTTCACTTAATGCTTGGCTTGGATGTAACACATGGGGAGGCAGAGCTTCTTTTTTGTGATTGGTATGATATTGCTCACAGACACTTTAAAAATTTATTATTTTTATTTCAATACCTTTAGGGGAACAGGTGATGTTTGGTTGCATAGAAAAGTTCTTCAGTGGTTATTTCTGAGATTTTGGGGCACCCATCACCTTAGCAGTGTACACTGTACCCCATGTTTACTCAAAGTCTATTGTTTCATTCTTATGCCTCTGTGTGCTCATAGCTTAGCTCCTGCTTATAAGTGAGAGCATTCCATGTTTGGTTTTCCATTCCTGAGTTACTTCACTTAGAATAATGGCCTCCAGTTCCATCCAGGTTGCTGCAAATGCCATTTTTTGTTCATTTTTATAGCTAAGTAATATTCCATCACCCATACACACACACACACACACACGTGTGTGCACACACACATATAATTTGTATACATTTGTATATTTGTTGGCCATTTGTATATGTTCTTTTGAGAATTGTCTATTCATGTCAATTTATGTGGTTTTAATTTGCATTTCCCTGATAATTAGTGATGTTAGGCATTTTTCATATGTTTGTTGGCCGTTTGTATATCTTCTCTTGAGAATTGTCTATTCATGTCCATATATATGTGTATATATATATATATATATATATCTCAATCACATTTCCTTTATCGACTCATTGATTGATAGGCATTTAGGCTGGTTCCATAATTTTGCGATTGCAAATTGTGCTGCTATGAGCATGCATGTGCAAGGGTCTTTTTCATATAATGACCTCTTTTCCTCTGGGTAGATACCCAATAGTAGGATGCTGGATCAAACAGTAGTTTTACTTTTAGTTCTTTAAGGAATCTCCATACTGTTCTCCATAGTGAAGAACCACCAGCAGTGTAAAAGATGTCCTTTTTTGCACATCCACACCAACATCTGTTAATTTTTAAGTTTTAAATTATGGCTATTCTTGCAGGAGTAAGGTGGTATCTTATTGTGGTTTTGATTTGCATTCCCCTGATAATGAGTGATGTTGAACATTTTTTCATATGTTTGTTTGCCATTTGTGTATCTTCTTTTGAGAGTTGTCCATTCATGTCCATTGAGAGGTAGAGCTTTGATATGGATGTCATTAATCAATTCAGGCTGCAATAACAGAATTCCATAGACTGGGTGGCTTAAACAACACGTTTATTTCTCGTAGTTCTGGAGGCTGGAAAGTCTTAAGATCAAGGTGTAGGCAGATCCAGTGTCTGGTGAGGGGCCCTCTGCTGGCTTGCAGATGGCCGTCTTCTCGTATCTTCACATGGCAGAGAACACAGAGAAGATGTAAACGCTCTTGTGCCTCTTCTTTTTTTTATGTTTTAAATTTCATGCTACACACAGTGATTCTTCATTGTGTCTCTTCTTACAGGCTACTAATTCCATTCACAAAGGCTCCACCCTCATGACTTACTCACCTTTCAAAGGTCCTACCTCCTAATACTATCTGTTGGAAATTAGGATTTCAACATATGAATTTTGGAGGGACACAAACATTCAGTTCATAACATATGTGAGGAACAGGAGAGGAGAAAATAAGATGAGAATATTACAGGGAAGTGCTTGGAGGATGGCCAAAGTAGGGTGGCTGACACGGTGGGGAGATGAAAGCATATGTGAACAGCCAGGGCAAAATCTTGTTCCCCATTTATTTATTATTAATTTGTTTATGTATTTGGCCAGTGCTAGCCCTGTCCTATTCCCTTTGCCCAGAAACTAGGCATTTATTCATGATGCCTTGTCTTTAGGTTGTAAGATAGAGGAGCACCTCTTGGCCCTGTCCTTCCTCTATTGATCTGCTCTGGAAAAACTGAAATGAAGAGGAAGAGGAAAAGGATGAGCTGGAATAATTGCCTGAGAACTTGGACATTTCAACAACGAGGTGTTTCCTCTCCAGGTCTGGGAAGCAAGCCCCTCAGTGGAGCTGGGAGTGACCTATCCTATCCAGACTTCTTTCCTGGTCTAATTTGAGAACTTTTCCTTTCCTCCTTCTCACGCCTTCTTCATCCAGTGATACTGACAGTCAGGAGTTTGAGGAGAAAAATGACATATATGCTTTAATTTATAGGGACTGTGTCTGAGCCACTGATGGCTTGCACTTAGGCTGGGTCTGCGTGACACCAAAACCAACGGTCAGGTCAGCACCTTGCTCAGGCTGGGCAAGGCAACTGGCTGATTGACTAGATTTGCACTTGTTATAATGTTGCTTTGGTGTTGTGTAGTAGAACAGTGATTCAAGTTTGAAAAAAAAAATGGAAGTGAGATGATCTCTTGAAGTATCAAATGGAGGAAAGTTAAATGTACGGTGAAATAGAGCACATCCCAGGCTGGAAGTCAGGAGCCAGGGTTTGTGTTCAGCCGCTGCCTGATGAATTGTGTGGCCCAGGGCAAGGGGAGCCTCTCTCTGGTTCTCAACCAGGAAATGAGCTGCCTTGTAGTCATCACATTTTATAGTTCCCTTTAAAATATTTAGGTCAGATGATTTATTAGTGGCTTCTTTCTTTAAAAAAAAATTCTCATAAGTGTCAGTTTTTTTTTTCCTGAATTCCTCATTATTTATGCATTGATACAGAAGCCCTGGAAGGTGTTTTCTTTTTTTGAGATAGAGTTTCGCTCTTTTCACCCAGTCTGGAGTGTAATCGTGCAATCTCGGCTCACTGCAACCTCTATACCTTCTGGGTTCAAGCAATTCTCCTGCCTCAGCCTTCTGAGTAGCTGGGATTACAGGTGCCCACCACCATGCCAAGCTTATTTTTGTATTTTTAGTAGAGACGGGGTTTTGCCATGTTAGCCACGCTGGTCTCTAACTCCTGACCTCAGGCGATCTGCCTACCTTGGCCTCCCAAAGTGCTGAGATTACAGGTGTGAGCCACCGTGTCCGGCCTGGAGGGTGTTTTTAAAGAATATCTTGTTACAGAGGCAAACAGCGTCCAAGCTCCCCTTACTTTTCAGGGGAGCACAGAAAAGGAGAGCCTTTCTGTTTTTCAGTTATTCATGGTCTCCAGCCCCAAACTGTGTCACCTGTGCTGCTAGAAAATCCTTGATACTTCTGTGGGCTGCTGTCTCCCACCCCTCACCCAAACTCCTTAAAACCTCCCTCCTCTCTCTTCTGAGGCTAATCTCTACTTGTTCTCTGACCCCTCCTTCTCTTCTGGGAAACTTAGTCTGTTGGTATTTTCCCGTTCTCTTCTGAGATTTTTTTTTTTTTTTTTTTTTTTTGAGACAGACTCTTGCTCTTTTGCCCAAGCTGGAGTACGTGGCATGATCTTGGCTCACTGCAACCTCTGCCTCCTGGGCTCAAGTGATCCTCCTGCTTCAGCCTCCTGAGTACCTGGGACTACAGGTGTGTACCACCATGACTCTGACATGCCTGGCTAATTTATATATATATAATATATATATATATATTTTTTTTGGTAGAGATGGGGTTTTACCATGTTGCCTAGGTTGGTCTTGAACTCCTGGGCTCAAGCCATCCTTCCCCCTTGACCTCCCAAAGTGCTGGGATTACAGGTGTGAGCCACCTCATTTGGTCTCTTCTGTATTTTTAACCTGTCTCTATTGTCTCCTTCCTATTCATATTTCAACATATTCTTATTTATTTATTTTTTTAAGCAGAAGCCAATCTAATTAAAAAAATTCACCTTGCAGCAAGCACCCTAACTTCTACCCTCAGGTGTGAGCACAGATCTCACTGCTTTCAGAAGCACACTCTTGTGTTGCTGATGTAGGTAAGGTGCCGCTCCTACATGCCTACTTAGCATCCTGTATTTCCCGTCTCCTGGAAGGCACCACATAGCAGTGTAATTCTGTGTTGTCTGCCTTTTCCTCTAGGCTGTGAGCTCCATGAGCATGGGGATATGTCTCGTTACTTATTTTTTGCTGTGTTTCCAACTCCCAGAAGAGTACCTGACATATAGAGGAACTTTTAAAAGACTTGTGAATGAATTAATACATGGATTAATTAAAGAGGAAGAGATGCAGACTTTTCCTCCAATAATGCTCAGATGTTTTACCCTATATACTCTCTTGTCCTATTCCAGCTGCCATAGGAATTATATTTGCTATGTTCACTTGATTGCTTTGACTGGGAACATATAATGGTGACTAATCAAGTGACATCAGGTGGTAGAAGAAGGTATTGTTAACTTTTTTCAGAAGGGAAATATCCATTGCAGGTTGCAACCATCCTTTTATAAAAATCGGTCATGGCAAACATCCAAAGATCAAGAGATTTAGATTCAATCAATGTCCTGAAGTTGAGTGCCCTATCCAAAACCTTTTGAAGCAGATATCTTACCAATTTTATAGGTGATTTTCTTTGCTAGGATTTTTCTGGTGTTTCCCACTTCTGATTCAGTAGGGAATCTTAACAGTGATTGCTCACCTGAGACACTGTATGTTTCTCTGTAGATGCATATAGAGAAATACCACATAAAGGTGAGGGGTTTTCAGTGTGAGAATCATAGTGGTTTTATTTATAGCTTTGATTCCAGGTGGCGCATTATTTTGCACTTGTCATCTGATGAGGGATATTGAGAGAGAAAGTAAATTTCCATTATAGTAATGTTAATAAGGATGTAAGTAAGAGTGCCAACTTTTGTTGAATACTTGCAGTGTTGAATACACTGTTCAATGCTCTATATTTGCATTAACTCATTTGATCGTTGAATCATTGGTATAATAATAGTTTGAGATAGAGACTACTATTATATCAATTTTACAGTGAGGAGTTGAAGCAGAAGTGAAATGACTTTCTCCACGTCACACAGGTAGTAAGTGGCATAGCCCAGATTTGCACCCTGCGTGGGCAGGGCCACAGTCCTGCTTGTAATCACTACATTCTCCTGACTTTCAGTGCAAACAATGGCTGAAGGCAGAGATTACAAACTTATTATGCAAAATGCCTCAATCCTATATAATAATACTTTGAGACTCACATGTTGATTTTTAATGTGATCCTGGAGTTAAAAAAAAACTATAAGGAAAATGGTAGACGTAAGTGATAAATGGTAAGTAGAGCTGTCTAATAAGTTGCATGACATCAAATCTCTGTCTTTCCTGAAGAGATATATTTTGAGTGTTTGCTGAATTTCTATATCCTAGACAACTGAGCGTCATCTTTGGGCAGTTTGTTTTTTTAAACTTTTTGTTGTGAAATAATTTTAGATTCACAGCAAGTTGAAAAAAATGTTACTCAGCAACTTCCAATATTAATGTCTTACATAACTGTAGTACAATATTAGAACTAGAAAACTGACATTGGAAAAATCTGCAGAGATTATTCTGATTTCTCCAGTTATACATGTGCTCATTTGTGTGTGTGTGTGTGTGTGTGTGTATGTAATGTGTTCAATGTTACAGTAGCTGTAGCTTCATGTAGCCACCATCATTATCAAGATACTTAATGTATCATTACTGTAAGGGTCCTCTCTGCTACTCCTTTATGGTCAAACTCTAATCCCTAATCTCTGACAGCCACTAATCTGTTCTCTGTCTTGTAATTATGTTCTTTCACAGATATTATGAGAATGAAATCATATAGTATGTCATATTTGAGGATTAACTTTTTAACCCCAGTGTAATTCCCTGGAGATTCATTCAAGTTTCTGCCTACATAAATTGCCTGTTCCTTTCTGTTGCTGAGTACTATATTCCATGGTACGTATGTACAGTACCTCAGTTTGTTTAACCATTCGCCTGTTGAAGGACATATGGGTGGTTTCCAGTTCTTGGCTATAATAAATAAAGCTTTTATGAACATTTGTGTAGAGGGTTTTGTTTGAACAAACATTTTCTTTTCTATGGGATAAATGCTAAAGACTGCAATTGCTGGGTCATATAGTAATTGGATCCTTAGTTTTGTCTTTTTTTATTGTTGTTAAAGAAACTGAAATGGTGAATGTGCCATTTTATATTCCCTTTATTAATGTATGAGTGATCCAGTTTCTCTGCAACCTTGTCAGCATTTGGTGTTGTCAGAGTTTTTAATTTTAGCCATTCTGAGAAATATGTAGTGATATCTCATAGTGGTTTTAATTTGCAACTTCCTGATTGCTAAACATCTTTTTATGTGTTTATTTGTCATCTGTATATCCTCTTCCATGGAATGTATCTTCCTGTCTTTTGCTCATTTTCTTTCTCTCTCTCTTTCTTCCCTTCACTTCCCTTCCCTTCGCTTTCTTTCCCTTTGCTCCCCTTCCGCTTCCCCTTCCCTTCCCTTCTTTGCTTTTGCCTCTGCCTCTGCCTTGCCTTGCCTTGCCTTGCCTTGCTTTGCTTTGCTTTGCTTTGCTTTGCTTTTTGATGGAGTCTCGCTCTGTTACCCAGGCTGGAGGGCAGTGGCGCAATCTCAGCTCACAGCAACCTCTGCCTCCCAGGTTCAAGTGATTCTGCCTCAGCCTCTGGAGCAGCTGGGACCACAGGCATATAGCTTATCTTTTCCTCCTCTTCACATGGACTTTAAGAAAGCAAATGTTTTAAATCTTGATGATGTCAAATTCATCGATTTTTCAACAGAAATTTATTTCCTACAGTTCTGGAAGCTGGAAAATTCAAGATCAAGATGCCACCAGATTTGGTGTTTGGTGAGGGCTTGTTCTCTGACTCAGAGATGGTGCCTTCTTGCTGCATCTTCACATGATGGAAGGGGCACATAGGGTCTCTCAAACTTCTTATAGGGCACCAATTCCATTCACAAGGGCACCACCCTCCTGACCTAATTACTTCCTAGAGGTCTCACCTTTTAATATTACCACACTGGGGATTAAGTTCCAACATATAAATTATGGGGGCACATACACGTTTAGACCACAGCAGTGGTTTTTGAAGCATTGGTCTATTTCTTCCAATTTGTTCAATTTATGATAATAAAATTCAGAGTAATTTTAATGGCTTTTTAAAGTACTTTTAATGGCATCCTTTTAATGGCTAGAGGATTTCCATATTTTCTCTCTTCTCATTGAGTATTCTTGACAACTGAGCAGCATTTTTAGGCAGCTCTTTTTTAAAAAAGAAAAATTTGTTCTCTTCACATAGACCTTAGTTTGAAGTGGAAACTTGGTTTTTTAAATTAGTAAAAGGCAGCTCCTAGGATTAAAATAAGAGAGAAGAGATTGGGAATTTCAATTGCTGATTCCCCCACTTCATTTCCACCTTCCCTTACAGAGTGCAATTGAAAACCACTGCCACAGGACATGTATTACATGCCATTTTTACTGTAAGATTTAGACCAAGAGAACACTCATTGTTACTGAAACTATGCTAAGATTAGATTATATTTCATGAAATGCTGCTGGACTTCAGGATGATGTTGCAGCCCAGGATTATGACTGTGAACAATAATCACTGTGCTTTATAAAGAGAAGGAAAAGGTATAGATTTGACAGAATCTATACTGCCTGTACTAGACAGTTACTTTAGAGCCTAGATGCCATCTGTAGCAATCTTTTCCCTTGCAAACATAATTGAATTATGATTACAGTCAATTCCAGTGTCTGTGAAAGTTCAAACATTTTTCTGCTTTTGGCTAATTTCTAAGGCTTATATTCTTATGGTCTGGATCTTGCATCAAAAAGTTCTACTTGGCATGGCATGGTGGCTCATGCCTGTAATCCCAGCACTTTGGGAGGCAGAGGTAGGTGGATCGCCTGAGGCCAGGAGTTCAGGAGTAGCCTGGCCAACATGGCGAAAACCCATCTCTACTAAAAAAAATACAAAAATTAGCTGGGCATGGTTGCACTTGCCTGAAATCCCAGCTACTCCAGAGGCTGAGGCAGAGAATCACTTGAACCCGGGAGGCGGAGATTGCAGTGGGCAGAGATGGCGCCACTGCACTCCGGCCTGGGACTCCATCTAAAAAAAGAAAAGTTATACTCCATTCCTACTAACCTCTTTAAGAAAAATTGTTTAAAAATTGAAAACAAGGCAAAGAGTGGGCAGAATGTCCTTTTAATTTCCTATTGGAGTATTGTTTACAGGTCCTCTCAGTGATCTATTTAATTATCTAGGTCGTGGGTTGACAAACTTTATCGGCAAGTGTCAGATAGTAAATATTTCTGCCTTACAGGCCATATAGTCTCTGTCACAATGACTCAACTCTTCTGTTGTGTGAGAGCAGCCATAGAAAATGAGTGTGACTATGTTCCAATAAAGCTTTGTTTATAAAACTAGGTGGCTAGCCTGCAGGCCACACTTTTGTGAACCCCTCAGAAAGGGAATGTACTTTTTAAATTTATGATTTGCTATGATTAAGAATTCTGTGAAGTTTATGTTAGTGTTTGATTTTTTTCTAGTAAAACTGCAAATGTTATATATCCTAAGGTTATGCTTTTATTACCTTCTTGAATATTAACTATTTTGTATTTTATCTAACAATCTTATTCTAACATTATCTTTTCTATGCCTGTAGGTGCCCAATTCCTTGAATGCTCCTGGAACCAGCTTCTCATCCTGCTGGTTCCCTCATTTAGAAGTTGAATAAGTCATTGACATGTTTTATGAGAATTAAAAAAAAAAACTTTTCATAAACAATACTGTCACATCCCAAATATAAAATTCACCTTGTTTCAGTGGTCCTGTCTTCCACTTGTCATAAAACAGAAATTTAGTCTTATTAGCATTTGCTAAATATATATATTTACAATTATAATATGATATATAATTATAATGCAACATATAATTTACATATAAATATAATATGTAATATATAACACATAATAGTATATATAAATATGTGTCTATATTATGGTTATATAAATAATTGATATATAATGATATATACAATTAACAAATAATTCATAATTAATTAAATTAATCAATAATCAATAATTAATAAATATGCAATATATATTATTTTGCATACTATATATTGCATATTTTATATAGTATATATAGTATATAATATGTACATTACTCTATAGTATTTCACATATAGTATGTACATTACTATATATAGTATATTACATATAATATGTACATTACTATATATAGTATATCACATATAATATGTACATTACTATATATAGTATATTACATATATGTAGTGTATTATATGTAAATTATATATTATATTATAATTGTATATTATATGTAAATTGTGTAAATATATATTTATGTAAAATATATATTATATATAGCTAGGATTAATATAAATATATATTCAATATATTTATACTTAATTTTAATATAATTTAATACT
>CAUYLG010018576.1:0-26683 GCA_963573385.1 Cacajao melanocephalus
CCCCCATTATTACTCCTTATTTTTTTCTTTTCTGTTCTTATATTTTAATTTTTTTTTTTTTTTGGCTAGCTATTTTAAGATGTATTTTCTTAGGTTTTTTTTTTTTTAATCTACAGGACTTTGTCTTTTAAGTAGTCTTAATATTCTATTATCAGGCATTCTTAGAATAGATATCTAGTCTACTAAATGGAAATGCATAGGACTCAGGGCTGAGAAGTCCAAATGCCATCAAATCCCTGAAGAAATCATTGTGACCAGCATCGGTGGTGACTCTGTGTACTGACAACTTCAGTGTTATAGTACAGAAGGAGCAGGAAGTGAGGCAATGTGAGCGTTCGACTGTGATTTCACATGGCCACACCCCAATTTATTTCTGGAAAGTGCATGTGACATCTATTCACATATGTTCCTATCTTTATATTCTCCAGGATATGCCAAATAAAATAACAACCCCAAAGGCAGTCTGTTTTAGAAAATCAATTAGAAGAGGGTAAAATACAATCTTACTTATGCACAAAATAGAAACTTAGCACTTCTGACCCCTGGTATAACGTTGGATAAAACAAGCTAATATTTTTATGTGTTTGAGCAGTTGACTCACTCTAACTCTTTTTGTATGAAGTATTTCCCAGCGTGGTGCAGCAGTGAAATATGTGCCCTTCTTGCAAACAGGTAAAGGTATAATTTTTGAATAGTTTTTTTTGTGGGGCAAATTAATCTACACTGATCTAATGACAATGTTGTCCAATAAGGCCTGAGTAAAGGTACATAAAAAGATGATTGGCTAAAATGAGACATGAAGCCCGTGGCTGAGGAAAAATATGAAGTCATTGGCACACACAGGGTTGTGGTGGTGTTATCACCGTGTTTTAATCAGTCATGACTGACATCAAAGTGACCCCTGCTGTATAGATTGTCCAGCCTGGTTGTCTTTCCAGTCTTAAAGAATCGACCTCTCCCAGCTTCACTTATGTATGAAGGCATTTCACCCACTGCCATTCCAATTCTGTCCCTTAAAGAAGAGCATTCATCTGCTGGGCGCGGTGGCTCACACCTGTAATCCCAGCACTTTGGGAGGCCGAGGTGGGTGGATCACCTTAGGTCAGGAGTTTGAGACCAGCCTGGCTAACATGGTGAAACCCCATCTCTACAGAAAAATACAAAAATTAGCTGGGCATGGTGGTGGGTGCCTGTAATCTCTGCTACTCAGGAGGCTGAGGCAGGAGAATTGCTGGAGCTGGGGAGACAGAGGTTGCAGTGAGCTGAGATTGTGCCATTTTACTCCAGCCCAGGCGACAACAGTGAGACTCTGTCTCAAAAATAAAAAGAAGAGCATTCATAAGGTATTATAAGTAATTGTTCCTTATTAATCATCAAAGTCCTTTAGTAAAAACCAGGAGTGATCAATGGACATTTACACGTCTTTGCTTAATTCTATTAAAAGTCCTGGAAAAGTCTCTGGACATCCTTTAAAAGTCTTTTTGCTTACTCAAGAGCAGAGTATAATCTATTTAATACAATTTTTCACTTATATCCACAAGGTGGGCCTCACTAATCTGGCTTTCAAGTTGAAAAGAGAAAAGTTAACTTGATTCCTGACGGATTTTGCCCTAAAATTTAACACTCGGGCAGTGAAAGCCTCTTTATCCCAAGGGAGTAGCTGCTAAATGAGGCCCCTTTATAATCACTTCAAAATGCACTTTCAAAACAAAAGTTAGAAGGCGCTATGATCCATTCTCAAGAAGGATCTCTTTCTGTTCAAAACCCGTCCTGACCTTTCTGTTGAAGAAGAACAAAATAATGTAGTAACAAAAACACAAGTGGCTGCCAAAGGAAGAGAGAGAGAAAAAAAAGAGTTCCTGTAAGGGACTGAAACAATAAATCTCCTCTCTGCTGAACTCCCAAAGGGAGCATGTGTATTTCCTCCCGTTCTTTATCAGAGCCCCCAAAATAAGTAGGAATGGGCAGTGGCTATTCACATTCAATACACCTTTTCCATTTGCTAATAAGGCCCTGCCAGGCTGGGAGGGAATTGTCCCTGCCTGCCTCTGGAGAGAGAAGCCATTGACACCATCTACAGGCACCATGGAACTGCTTCAAGTGACCATTCTTTTTCTTCTGCCCAGTCTTTGCAGCAGTGACATCAACACAGGTATCTTTGTGTCTTATTCTTCTGGTGGTACAGATTGGAAATCAGTAGTAGGTGACTCAGCCTCAGTTTACTTTCAGGGATCTTCCCCTGACACTTGGATGCAGCAATTCCTTTAATGAGTTGAGTGTCTGGATGTTGACTTGGAGTGCATGGAGAAGGCTTGAGAGAGACCGTATTTGTTTCTATGGAAAGGAAATGTTTGCGGGTACAGCACCCTGAAAGCATATTTGATGAAATCACAAAGTACTGGAAACGTACAGTGGCCTCTTTAGAGCATAAAAATCTGGGAATACAATGCTGGTTAAAAATGTACTTTCTCTCCAAAATATATATTTTTTCAGACATTGCTCAGAAATAAGATTGGCATGTGTGGGTGAAAGGCTGTAATCGGAGAAATTATATTGCAGATGTTAGCCTGTATTTTTCTCAACTATTTTTCAGCTCTGATAAATTGAGAAGTTGGGTAAAGCTGCCTAGGGAAGTGAATCTTAATATTTTGGGGTGGGGTGAGTAGAGAGAGATTCATTTGATTACAGTCTATAGACTTTTGCTGAAGAAATATGCACAGATCTAAGCTCATACACACATTTTGCATAACATTTCAGGAATAGTTAAACATAAAAGTCCTACCTATTTACTTCTGGCTAAGAAACTTAGATAAAAGATAGGTATGTATCTACATAAGCCTTGAATATATTAATGGACAATTTCGAGAATAATTTACATTTGACTTTTAACCCTTCCTGAGTGATTGAAAATAAACAATTTAATCAATATTTATTAGGTTCCTACCCTGTACTGGAAGGAATATAAAAACAAGATGTCCTTGCCCACAGTGATATACAATTGGAAGAAATAGGCATTTGATTTTAATACAAAATAGATTTAATAAGTGTGAAAATTGAAGTACCGACTGCCATAAAAGAACACAATCAGGAAAGACTGATTCAGACTCTTGAGAGGTCTTGGGGGGAAAATACAGAAACGTTCATTTCTAATTTTATTTCGCTCATTCTCAGTTTAAAAGATTGCTGCCTACAGAATTCTAATTTACAGGGACAATGTCGGAAAAGATAAGTACATCCCACCCTGAACAGCATTTTATCAGTCATTTCTCAAAATATCTATGTAAATTTAGGACAAATTCAAAAACACTTCAAATTCGCACACATTTGCTTACCATGCATCTTGGAGTTTCTGAGGTTAAGTTACAGCAAGTATCAAGATCAGAAAATTTAAATTAGAAGAGTTACTAGAGTCAAATCTTTTTAAGTAAAGAATATGTGGTGCCACAGAAATCATTACATAGCTTATAAGTAACGTCAGTCTGCTTGGGGAAGATTGATAGGAATCTCAATGCCATGGAAAAAACACTGCTCACAATTAGATGTGCAGATTAGTATAAAGTCTGAAAGGCTGGGTTAGGCTGCTCGGGGCTCCAGCTCTGCAAGCATCGGTGAGTAGAGTACTTTGCCGGCACTATTAAACTGAATAGATCATTCGTCCTTCCGAAAGTAAAGTGGAATAGCATCGATAGAAGTGGCCTGCAGTACCTGGCCTTAAGACATGAAGGTGAAGGACAACCCAGAGATATCCTCCAGGTTTTTCTGTTATGGTCATTTTTGGAAAATACAAACTTCCTTTTGCTCACCGGTAATAAGCCCGACCAGTTAACAGTGTCTTCTTTCTAATGAACTGTTAACCCCTGTAGAATAATTTCTCATTTGAGCAGAGACAATAGTTACATAATAACTATCTCCTTCAAGTCAGCCAACAAGTTTACAGGTTAACTAAAGGCCAGTATTTGTAAACAAACAAATAAACCAAAGCTCCTCCATTTGTCTTGAAGAGGAGGCTATATAGCTCAGGAGTATAAATTGACCATCTGAGTGGAGCATGAAAAGACTGAAAGAGAATTTCCCATCTATGTGTATGATTTTGTTGCACCTGGCTCTGCCTGCTTTGTTTTTCTTTGCAGATTAAGCACAGGAAATAAAGCATTTCCTAAGCTGATTATGTTTTTTTTTTTCCTTAACCCTCGGTTCCAGATACACATTGATTTCAGAGCTTTATATGTTCCCAAACAGGATGATTAACATATTTCTTCAGCAAAGTTGATTCTTGGGGGTGAGGAGGGAGGCATTTCATCTGCCTTAAATTCACAAGCTGTCAAGCAGATCCATGCATTTTTGCATAGTAATTTCTTCCTAAATAATGATCTTTTAGATAAATTGACTACTTTTCTTTTTTTCTGACATTTTTTGTCAGTCTCAGATTTAAATAAGTACAATATAGTCTTTTGTGCTCTTTGTGAAAATCAAGGGAATCGTTCTACATCACAGTCAGTGAGTGACTTTTTGTTACTTGGTTGGTGGTATAATATTTTTCAATCTCCAATTTGGAAAGCTGTTCTATTGAAATATGTATGGGAGATTTCTGAAAGGGAAGTGCCGTTCTTTCCTAAGGTTTTCTAAATTGTATTTAAAACTGAACAGACCCCTACAGTGGCTTTTAAGCCTTTTTGGCTTTTAAATCTAGTATGGATGAGCTTTTGACTGTCAGGACAGAGAGAAGTTAATGAAGAGAGATTCCAAGAAGGAGGCAACAATACGCATGTACTCATCAAGTGCTGCTTGCTTTTTGAAATTTACCTTAACATGGGAAAGATTAAAATGTGGTAGGCATTCTCAGACAGGGACAAACACCATTTTCTTTATTGGCATATGAATAAAGATTTAATTGCTTCAAGAAATTAATTTGTTAGTGATTGAACATTCAATTTCATGAAAAAGAAAGATTAAACAAGCTATCAGCAGACTCCACACTAAATATTGTAGGTTTATAGAACTTAATAAAACTCAGCCCTCACTGTAGAATTAGGGGAGAGAGGAAGATGAGGGAAGTTACATTATCTTGTAGGCTTTAAGAGGTAAATAAAGAATAACATAGAAAATTTACAACTAGCCTGGTTAGGGTGTAAGGACATCAGAAAAGGCCACATATAAAAGTGGAAATTATTATAAGCTTTGAAGCTTGAAAATCAAGAGGTTCCAGAGGAACAAAATTTATTGAATAGATACATTGTAACATTGGTATATTCTGATCTAGAAATGTAAAGTGGTCACACTTTGGGCATAGTTAAGTACTGGGAAATAAGGTTGGAAATATAGCCTCAGGAGATAGTGAATATCAGGATGAGAAATATTGATTCATATAGTTAATTAGTTTGAGTCTGTAAATGTGTTTGAGTATGGGAATTATGTGATCACGGCTATAAAATGGGAAGATTAATCTGTCAGCGGAATATAGATTAGACTACTGGAGTCAAGAAAAATAAAAGATAAAGAAAAATTTAAAAAAAGGAAATAAAAAAATTAAAAGCAAAAAATAAATAAATAAAATGAAAAAGAAAAGATAAAGAAACTAGTTCAAATGTCATTGCAAATCCAAGAGTCTGTCAATAAAATGAAACAAAGGGTCTAGGAAGAGCTTTAAGGAAGTAGAAAGTGTGTGATTTGACATATCATTGACTGGCAATGAGGGAGAATGTGACTGAAATGTAGAGACAGGCTTATTTGAATACCAAGAATAGGAAAATGGCTTGGGAGCAGAAATTAGGAAAGATACGGGGAGATGGTTAAGTGAGAAAAATGATATTTAGTTTTGGACATGGTGATTTTGAAATCCTGATATTTATGTAGAGATGTTCAATGGTAAATTAAAATTGTCTGATGTATAGTTGAAATGCCCCTGGAGCCAGGTGATGTTGAGAGGTGGATGTTCTTTAGTCCTGAATCTCAAATATTTCTAAATCTTGCTCATTGTAATATTAATGATATAGAGAAGCAATTTATCTTTCTTTTGGATGCCCGTTTATCTAACTCTCCTATGGCACTTATTTCCAATTCTATCATAGTTACTTGTGTGAATGTCTTATTTCTCTACTCAACTGTAAGCACCTTGAAAGTAAGGGCTATATTTGTTACAGATTGTTTGCTCAGCAACAGTTCTGAACAGATAATAAGAACATAGTCATCTGAATGAATGGATAATTGAATAAAATAGTTGCCTTTTTATTATTTTCGTATTTTAATTTCTTCCTATGACAATCACCTAACAGTTTACTACCTTGTCCTTATGAAAAAGTTATGGACAATTATGAATCAGAGAACACAATATAGAAAACAGTAGATTATTTTGATTTCAGTTATGAAAGTCAGCACTAAATATAAGGAAAAGGACTTCTTATCAAAGGTGAGCCAGCTCTCAAACTATAACCACTGCTGGGAAGAATATCTAAACAGAATCAGCTCTACTTCTTTTTGGGTATCAAATACTCAATGTAATACTTTCCTATAGTTAAAAGTATTCTAGGAGATACCTTATTCTCAACCAACTTCTCAAAACTACAAAATGGTTTTTTTAAAAGTGAAGTTTACAAAAATAGAAGTTGGAAGAAAGTTAAATAAATACCATACATCTTTATGTGTCATTGTAGGTAACATGAGTAGCTTCAGAGTAGATAATTTTGCTTAGTACTTCTGCTGAGCTTAATTCACAGCAATATTTCTTACCTGAAATGGGTCTTTTGCAGGAAGACTAAATCAGTATAGAACAAATCCAGATGGAAAAGTATTTAGTCCATAAACCATTTCTTTACATTCTTTCTTCACTGCTGATTTTTAATAATCCCCATCTAAAAGTAGAAGTGATCATTCTAGAACTCCTATTTTCAAAAGATTCATAACAGTTGTTAGAAACAAATTTTCTGGCAATTTTATCTTGAAGATCATAGTTATCCAGAAAACAGAGAAAAAATTAATATTTAAGGATGTACAAAGCTTTAAATTTACTAGACAACTGCCTATCCTGTCCTTTTCATTGGTGAAATTACATTTCAAGCTGCAGCTAAATATTTTAACTTGTGAATAATTATCTAATTCAAGTTACTTGCATTCTTTTTTTCTTAGTAATCACTTTCCAACTTCCTCTTTGTCTTTAAGAACAATATGAGATGCACGTTTCTAAACACTCAATGTCAGAGAATGAATTTTTTTTTTTTTAGAAGGAGTTTTGCTCTTGTTGCCCAGGCTGGAGTGCAATGGCACAATCTTGGCTCACTGCAACCTCCACCTCCTGGGTTCAAGCGATTCTCCTGCCTCAGCCTCCTGAGTAGCTGAGCTTACAGGCGCCCACCACCACACCTGGCTAATTTTTTGTATTTTTAGTAGAGACAGCATTTCACCATGTTGGCCAGGTTGATCGCAAACTCCTGAGCTCAGGTGATCTACCTGCCTCGGCCTCCCACAGTGCTGGGATTACAGGTGTGAGCCACTGCACCCAGCTCAGAGTAGGAATTTAAGTAACCTTCAATTCCTGTGTACTGAATTCTTTCCAGCTACTGAATTCCTATCCATTATAGGTCTCTTAGGTTAGACTAATAATGACTTTTGGCTGATAGAAGAAGCTCTCTCAGCAAACTAGATTCTTTTTGTACTGTTGCACACAATGAGAAACATTAGTGATGTTTCTCTATTACATCTAGAAACAGCACTATATGGTTCCCAAATTTGGGGCAACCATAAGAAACATAGATTTTTAAAACTTGAATAGAGGTTTCATATCCTGTAGAATGATGTATGTAAGATAATCATAACTAGTCCCTGTATCACCATTAGATAACTATTGTGTCTTTCCCTACATCTTCTCTGGCCATGTTTACTCCAGCCATTGCTATGGCAACCAGCTACGCACAGGTGTAACCTCACAGCCCCTTGCCTCGCTTTAATGCATATATCCTGCTTTCTTTCTGGTGCTATTCTGATACAAAGGTGCATTTCAGAATCTGGCATTATCAGGCGCCTGAATTAGAAGCGTAGGAGCATTAGCATTCTATGAGACAGCTCCTGACAAAGGAGGGAATGGAGCCACTGAATACATAAATGCTTTCCTCTTCTATTCCTGCTCCAGTTTCATTGTTTTAGTCCTTTACTCCTCTTCCTGAGATCAATTTTTTAAATATAAACTGTCTGAACAGAAGCCTTTGTTTCAGAATCTGCTATTTAGGAAAATATAGGATATATTATTTTTCTTGATGAGAACATTTTGGTTTAGATGATAGTGTTTATTTAAGTATAGATTAGTTTCAGTTTTTCTGACACTCTAATATGTACTACCCTTCTTCCTTTTCATTTCAAAAAAATGAAATATCTTTGATAAATCTTTTGTTAAAAAAAGCTTAACAATATTCTAAATAAGTCCTGTTCTAAGGCAGTTATTTGCCTGTTTGCATAGACTCAGTAATGAATTACACTGTGAGGTTAGTGGTAAAAAATATTGAAGTCATTGATTTTATTCTTGATGTACTTCTCATCTGAAATGTGAACTGTTTTTTAAATGTGTTGAATCAGTCAAATTCTAGCTGAAATCTGTATTAGTTGTGTCAAAGGCCAGAGAATGGACATCACAACTGGGAATGGTCCAAGTTAACCCAAAGAAGTATTGTCACAACATCTACTAACACCTACCATTTATTGTGCCAGGCACTTTACGCACATTACTTCCATCACAAATTTCAAGGCCAACTTTATGCCTTTTCTTTATCTTACCGATTAAGAAAGAGATGCTTGGAAATAGTATAAAATCACGCTAGGGTGATGTGGCTTAAAATCAAAGCAAGTACTGATGCTCTTCAGCTACCTTCTGATGTAGTGACACTTCACAGTTGAGTTTTCTGAAAAAGAATAAGGATAAAGACGTGCTTCTTGAGTAATTTAGAAGTCACTACTGTGTCTCACTGCACCTTCAGCCTTCTAAACTGACAACTAAGATTACAATGCCATAAATAAATGTTTACTTAGCAATAATGTTTTCTTAATATCCTGGATTCAATTAATTCTTAGGGGAGGGGTTGAAAGGAGTTGTAGGCATTTGCCTACCAGCCATTGTTATGGTGGTTGAAAAAAACACGTACTTGGCTACAAATGTCAGTGAAGCTAATATGGGACTTGGAGAAGACGGAAAGAAACAAAGAGGAAATAGCTATGAGTGCATTAATCACTTGGTGTCACATTTATAATTCTTCTGGAGACAGACTGTCTGAGTTCAAATTCCAGATCTGCCCCTTACTAGCTGTATAAACGTAGACAAGTTACTCAACTTTTAGCTTCCTCAGCTGTAAAATGGAGAAGATTGCCTCATGTAATTCTTCCAATATCTCTATAAGGAATTACCTCATAGGGATATTGGAGGAATCACACAAGGTAGTATGCAGAAAGCATCCAGAATAGTGTCCAAGATGAGGTAAATGTTATATAAATTTTTGCTGAGTTTTGGAACTCATATCCTGCACCTTAGAGAAAATACTTTATTTCTAAGTTGATTCCAATTCAGAAGCAGACAATATTTAAAGAATTATAATGTTAATTCTCACAAAGTGAAGAATGGGAATGTGAAAAATTTTCACAATAAAACTGATGTAAGATACTAGTAAGATTACTGCCAAGCAATATTTTAATCCCAATATACGCATGCACAATTTTATGCATTGTATGCAAATAGGTATATTTTCTCAAATATCTTTCAGATTAATGTTATTTACCTTAGTCTGTAATCACTCAAATTAATAAGCAAAATTATATTTGAAAATTCTAACTTTTTAGTCTGAGAATAGTCAACATCCTCAAATATTGTTACTACTCTCATAAAGTATTGAGTGTTGCTTAATCTGAGAGGTTGAATATGTTAGTGGAAGGAAACACACTGTTAATGTGATAACTTAAGTTTGAATCTAGCATTTAAGTATGCTCAAATTGGCCCAGACATTACATCTTTCTTAATATCAGTTTCTGCATGTAAAAAAATGGGAAGAAAGATACATGTTGACATAATATTGGTGTTACACAACAATGGGAATATCCATTTTAGATGCTGTGCAAATCATAAATTACTACTAAAACGTTACCTATTATTGTATAAGTTAACATTAACTCACAGAATCAAGAGAGAAATAGGAAACCATTCTATAAATTTCAGAATTTTCCCTTACTAGTTGGGCGTTTAACTGCCATTGTATCATTTCTATTTTAGCCATAATATCTTTACCTAATTTTTATGGCTGCTCACATCCAAATGGCCATGTGTTGAAATAATGCTTCAGTTATAAAAATCACACACACAAAACACGGAAAACCATTTGTATCACACATTGAATTTATTTTTAACTGAAGTGGGAAAAGAAATGCTTTTTTGTGGTATGAACTGTGAAATCGCCCTCCTAGGGTGTTCGGCAAGTGTGAGAACATAAACGTTGAGTTTTTGGGCACTCTCCCCAGGGTACAAAGGCCACTCCTACATTAATCAGCTCAAAGCCATTGTGACAACTTTGAACAACCACGAGAGTTCCCCCAATTAACTCTCTCTGCAATTTTAAAAGTGAGATTCACCTTTTTTAAATGCACAGAGTGAAATAATTTATAAGTAATTGCATTACTGGGATTAGAAAAATTATGTGAATCAATTAACTTTTTATTTTTTCTCTTTTCATTTTGTGACAGCCTCATTTGTTGGGTACAAGTTTAATATCAATTAAAGTTTAAAATTCTAAAGTTTTACAAAAGAGAAGAAAAAAATCATTTAAGCATCTATTATTAGGTTTTGCTACAACTTAACTATATATATGTGTCTAGGAAGCAAGGACAATTTCTAAGTCATTATTTTTGTGTGTGTTTCCCAAGACCTGTTTTTGGGCACATAGGTGACATTTAGTAGCTAGCCCTTGCTTTAATTTGGAGAATTCTGTTTCTTCAAAAGTCAGCAGAGTTGAAAATACCCAAGGCATTCGGATTTGTTTTCAGTTACTTGAGGACAATATTTATTTTTATCCTTGGCCTGTGTAGAGGGGAAGCAGTAAGTGTCATTTTGGAATACTCTTTCGGTTGGCTGAACTTATTTGATGTACTTTATGAAGCTGACCTACCATCTTACTGTTGTATAAATAGCAGAAAATACTAAACTGAATTATAGTGACTGTTCAAATCATATCAGAGTGACATGAATATCTGAATACAAGTGTGAAATCATTCCTATTTCTTGCTCACATATACAAAAATTAGTGGTCTGTAATGTGTCGGTAATTCTGAAGCATTCAGGTCAGATTAGTCCCCACCCTACTAGGATAGACTGTAAAATTATGAAAATTCAATTGTAAAGTCACTTTGATTACATAGTTTACCTTTCCAACTCTGAAGTCTTAATTCAGTATGTTGAATAATTAATTTTATCCTAATTTTGTGCAGAAGCAAAAGCACCAGATAATTCAGTTGTTCCTAGAACAATAAATAATTCAAATGCCCTTTGTGTAACTGACATGAGATAAACCAGCTTGTTCTTTGTCAAATAAAGACAGAATCCCTCCCCATAATACATATGCTATTCATTAAACTATTACATAAAAGAAAGGGTGCTTTCACTGAAAAAAAGAGTATATTTGGCAATATAACAACTTTCTTCTATCTTTTCCATTGAGCCCTGACTGGTGTGACAAGCCAGCATAGTGCAGTGGTGAAGAGTGTACTGAACCTTTGAGCCAAGAGCACTTAGGTTAGTTACCAGGGGCCACACGCTTGCTGTGTGACTGAGGCAGGGCAAAATTCTTAACTTCTCAAGGCTTTAATTTTCATGTCTATAAAATGAGTATGATTTAATCAAATGATATGAAAGCTTTCTTCCAGATCTACAGTTCTATATTCTTAGTGTAACCAACAATTCTTATACATTTTGCCTGAAGTTATCTTGCTTCATTTTTATCCTGTTTTCACTAGATATGCTCATTCTGGAGCAAGATGTTTGATTGTATTCCCTAATGTTTACTTCCTTTAGAGATTTTCAGTTAGAGATGATAGAAAGAGTCTGCTTTGCATGTAAAAGGCCAATTCTCTGTCATGAGAGACATTTCTCCTGGTACACATCAACAAAAAACATGTTTTTAATTTTTCCATGTGGTCTCATTTGTATGTGAATGGGAGATATTTGTTAGGAGTGGGGCTAGAAAAAAAAATCTTGAAGAGAGGGCAGGGAAAGAAACCAACATCCAGGAAAAAGACTGAAAATAAAGGTGAGGTTAAAAGAGATTGAGAAAATGACAGAGGCTGGGAGAAAGAAACTGGGAGCTGGGAAGCTGGGATGGGGAGATGGGGAAACTCATTAACTGCCTTAAGGATTTGGGAAGAGTATTCTACATAGACCCTCCAGCCACTCTTACAAGACCAGTACCCAGTGGAATTCTTTCTTCTTTCCATTAAAGCTCTTGCCAATCCTTCCCTCCATCCACTCAATGTGCAGTTTGCTCTTTTCACTGTCCCATACCCACAAGGTAAGCAGAGATGTTTACCTTTCAAGGAAAGTGTTAGAGTCTAGGACTTTCAGGGGAAAATGTTGGTACAGATTTAATCTAAATTATTATTATTTTTTGCTTGTACTAGTTTTTGATAAATTTGCCCAAGGACAGATTTGGTTAAGATGAATATTAGTCAATTTAAGCCTTTATACCTAGTGAAATCTCACTAGGCATACAGGTTTAAATTCCACCTTTTTTTGACGATCTCCTTGCAAAGAGGTGCCCTTCATCCCCTAATCATTATATCAATCACTTTCATTTCTGCTATTAATCTCCCTCAAATTTTCATTAATATTAAATAATCCTGGACCTCTACCATATAGGCTACTCAAGAAATTTATCCCCCTTTAATAATAGTTTTATTAGAGAAAAAAACTATAGTATTCCCTTCAAAGTTTCAAGTGGTATCAAGATGCACTAGATAATCCATCACAAATACTTCTGGTTCCCAGGGAACTGTTAACTGTAAGAAGAGTTTAAGAATATATAGATGATTAAATGACTAGTATTTGTGAGCATGAAAAAAAAATGGAGAAGCTGTGATACTGTGAGTCTAGGCTGGAAGGGTCGTCAAACTTCTAGTATCAAAAAACAACAGATTGAAATTTGTCAACTGGTTCATTACTCTGTCATTACTCTGTCATTTACCAGCTGGAAACCCTTGACCTTGAAGGTATGTGTTGCTTGGACACACTAAACATGTAACATACCAGGTGTGTTTTATCACTGTATAAATATTTTTAAATATTGAAAAATAAGAAAATTTTATAAAACAACAGCAATGAAAGAAATAAAGTTGTATTTTCAGTTGCTTTTGACAAATCTGGACTTCATATCCCTCATGATGTAATTCAGTTAGATCTGAGTAATAAGTACCCCTTTAAGTTGAGAAATGCCCCTTTTTTCCCGCAAATACATATGCACTTAAACCCTACCTCATCCTCTTTTACCTCTCTGCACCACTCATGGGCATTTGGGTTAATCCCATCACCTATTTCATGGTAGCTATAGGATTTTGTCTAAGCATTAGACATGCAATTTGCAAAGCTGTCACTATGTTTGTGGTGACTTAATGAATATTGAAAAGATAGGGTTCTGGGGACCATTTTCTACAGTTAACTAGGCTTGCTAACTCAATCTCAGAATTTTAAAGACACATTCCAGGTCCCAAATCTTTCCATTTTTCATAATGATGATTGGTTTTGTTAAAATGTTACTATGAATAGTCAACTTAGCAGTGATTACCACTCTTGTTTCATAGTCTTAGGAAAGAATAAAATGTAGAAAATGATTTAAAAAACATAGAAACCACAACTCAGCTAATACTAATCCATAGAGAGCAGAAACAAGTGAATAGAAATGAAAAAGGAAATACGACTGCAGATTCTGCTAAAATATAAGCATAATAAGTGGATATTATTAAAAGCCTTATGCCAATAATTTTGAAAATTTATGTAAAGTGAATAAATTTCTAAAAACTATAGTCTATCAAAACTGACTCAAGCAGAAATACAAAACTTGTGTAGGCCTTAAATTGTTAAATAAATTGACTCAGCAATTAATAATCTCACACAAAAAATTTCCAGCCTAGTTGGTGTTACAAGGAAGTTATACAAAACATTCAAATAATAAATAAATTCATTTTCAGATAAGCTCTTCTAGAGAATAAAAATAGAGGTTTTATTTTCCAACTTATGTTATAAAGTTAGCTTATTGTTGAAACCAAAACCTGACAAGAATAAGAGATAAATGCTATAGACCAATCCCATTATGAAAAAATGATTTCTAAAAATCCAGCAAAACATTTAAAATGGTACTTTATTGCACCAAATTGGGATTATATTATCAATGTGAAGTTGGTTTTACACTAGAAAATCAATCAACATAATTTATTACATAGAAAAATAAAGAGAAAATATATAATCTCACTGAAGCAGAAAAACCACTTCTGCACATTCAATACTTATTGTTGATAAAAATGCTTAGAAAACTAAAACAATAAGAGGATTTTCCTAATCTAATAGAGCAGCTTCAAAAACCATAGTGCTTCAAAAACTAAAATCATCATGAATAATAGTAAAATTTTAGCATTTTTTGAGAATGAAAACAAAACAATCTTGCCTAACAATCCTACTTTTATAAAACATTGTACAAAATATCCTAGCTAATGCTGTAAAACATGAAAAATGAATATAATAATTGGAAAGAAAAAAATCAAAATTGATATTATTTGTGGATGATATATGACATTGATATACAAGTTAAAAAGAAATTACTTAGGCAGTTAGTAAGCATAAAAGATTTCTTGTTGGAATTTCTTTATAATAAAAAGCAGCCCCAAAATCTTTTTCTAGGGCAGCCTGAAAAATCTAGCCGCAAGCATAGACATACAAGCTTGCATAGGTAAATGCCTGCAGCTGTACCAATAGAAAAGGGATACCTGGAAGCCAGGTATATTCAACACAGAGGTTTTCTCTTCCCTTTTCTTTATCGACATGTGTGCAGGTAACATGGTGCCAGCCAGGTAATGATCCACTTGCATAATAAAAAATTAGGGCAGAATGGGCAGGCTCTTTGTGAGCTATGTAAACATCACATCTGGTCCTACCAATCCACTAGGTCCTATGTAAATCGGACACCACTTCCTCAAGCCCCCATATAAAGCCAGGTGCATCCTGCCGTGAAAAGGAAGATCATTTTGGAAACCTTCTTCCTCTACATGGGGAAGATTTTCTCTTCTTTCTTTTGACTATTAAACTATCTACTTTTAACCCTACTCTTTGTGTGTCTACATCTTCAATATCCTTCATACAAGACAATGAACCTCAAGTATCTCCCCAAACAAATGATGCTACTTCAAAATGATTGTTTAATTAGAGCATCCATGAGAATTTATGAAAAAAACCCCAATAGAATTAAAGAGTTTATCAAGGTTTCTGGATATAAAATTTATGAAATCAATGGTATTTCTATTGATGCAACAAATAATTAGAAAATATAACAATATGCCATTTACAGAAACATAAAAAGTACCTCTAAATAATTATAATGAAAGATATGCATTATTTATATGAGAATAATTATAAAACTTAGTTGAAAAGTTAAAGAAAACTTGAAATATGGAAAAATATACTATGTTAACTGGGCAATCCAGTATGGGGAATGTAAGAAGCTTATTATAATTTTGTATGAAAATGCACAAAACCAAGAAAACCTTTTTAATGAAGAAAAACAGAAAAGGATAACACACTCTACCATTTATAAAGTCCCATAACAGAGATATAGTAATTAAAACTGTCAAATTGGTGCAAGGTAGACAAACCAAGTGGTAGTCACATTGCTACCACATAGATCAATAGAAAAGAACAGAGAGCTCTGAAACTGACCTACAGATATATAGATCTTTGATATAAAACAAAGATGGTACAACAGAGGGTAAGGATTGATCTTTTCAATAAATGCCACTGGTACCACTGGGTAGCAAGTGGAAAAAAATAAATTAGACTCCTACATGGCACTACAGATGAAAGCTAATTCCAGATTAACCACTGACTTAAATGTAGAATGGAAATCTTTAAAACTTTAATGAAATATAGGAGAATAGCTTTATAACCTTATTCCAGGAAAATACACAAGAAAAGTACTAACCATAAAAGAAAAGACAGACATTTCATTGCATTGGAATTAATTATTCTGTTTATCAGAAGACAGAGTAGCAAAACTGAAAATACAGCCACAAAATTGGAGAAAATAGTTGCCATGTATATATAACTGACCAAAATTGACTCATCTTAATATAGAGAAAAAAACTACAAATGGTAAATAAAATAAAAACAACCCAATCAAAAATTTTGGCAGACCTACGTAAGTACTTTCTTTTTATGCAGTAATAGAAACAGAAGTATATTTATAGCAAAAATTTTGAGAATAGTCCAAAATTAGTAACAGCTCAAATGTCTATCAATTGCAAAATAAATATGTAAATTATGATTTATTCTTTCAGTGAATTGTATATAGCAATGACAAATACTATGACTATAATCAATAAAATGAAAAAATTTTAAATATACTGAGCTAAACACAAAAAATACCTCAATATATTTACATTTACATAAAGTTAAAATCATTGAAATCTAAACTCTGTTATATTCAGATGTACACATAGAGAGTAGTTCTATAAAGAAAGGCTAAGAATAATTACCATAAATCAGATTAGCAGTTACCTCTAGAGTTGTAGGAGAGGGATATAACTAATAGGTTTACAGTCCCAAGGAGATACGACTCTGCTGGTAACATTGTATTTTTTAATCTGGGTAATGATTACACCAGGTTTTGGCTAAGATTTATTCATTATATTTACATTTATAGTTTTTCATGTTTTGGTCTGGTCGTTAGCTTTTATAATTGTCACAAAAGTTAGGCAGAAATGAATAAAACTCAGATTTTGAGTTTAAGAATTTTAAATTGAAGCAGGGATCTATTAAAAGTCTTATGGGGAGAGATGATAAGATCCTTCACGGTCTTAAGAATGATTAATACATTTGAATTAAATGTATTCAATTCAAAACCTTAAAAAGTATCAGAAAAACTATGGAGAGAAGTGTCAGCAGCCTCTGATGTGTTTTGTGACAATAACAAACTCTTTTTTTTACAAATCTCTATTTTCATTATTCTTTGTACACTATTTGAGGATTTTCCATTTCTTCGCATCTCTAGAACAAATCCCCTATGAACACAGAAGACACTCTATATATTTTTAAGCTTTAATTTAGCTATTATCCATTTACTCTCAATGATACTCTGCTATTCTGAATTTTAGTTTCTCATTAAACCTTACCTATTTAGAATTAGTCCTCACATGTAAGGCTTGCTTAGGGTTGTCACCTGGTAGGGCGATTGCTTTCTGTAAGATGTGACTGCCTCAAATTATTTTAGCAGTTAAAGACACTCATCATCTTTAATTAGTTATAAACTAATTGATTTATCTGTCATCCCACTAGTTTGAAAACTGACCCCAAGGATTTATGGCTCACTGCACACTTCAAAATCCTTGCTCTCCATGGGGTCTTTGTCACAAGACTAGGACACAAGGTTTATCACGAGGAGGTTGTCTTCTGAAGCTTAAATTGAAGCTTGCTTACAATGCTTCTTGGTGCTTAAGGCAGGCTATTATTAGTTGGAGCAATGTGTAAATTCTTCTGAGGACTTTAATTCACTTAAATTTGATTTTCTCCAAATCCCATCTAATTCAAGGCAGAAAAAGTACTTTAAAAAAAAAAGTAACCATCTTAACAACTAATCAAACAATTATTAAAGCATTTATGAGCAAAGCCATGTAGTTTGTTCTTTGATGAATCATTTCAATATGGTAACACATCTGATTTTATAATTTAATAATAATAATGCGATATTTGTGTATTTAATTGAGAGTTTACAAAATACTTTTACATATTAAGTTATTTCTACAAAATCCTTAAAAGCAGTCGAAGTGGTATATGTTAACTATTTTCAATTAACGGTAGAGTTTTGAATACTTAAGGGAGTTTACTTAACAAAACATATAAACGGGATTAAATGTTAAAGGGTCCTAGAGTGATGACTATAGTCACTGCATTAGTAAATGGAATAATCACATTGGTAAACTTAAAATCTTACAATGCAAATAGATTATTTTATTCTGTAACTTAAAAAAAAATTGAACAGTAACTTCCAAAGCCTGATTAACCTCTGGAAAATCTTTTCTGCAAATAAAATGTACACTTGAGGATATTTTTTAAAAAATTACATGTAATAGCTCTAAGAACATTCCTGCAAAAATACTAAATAGTAGTATAATGAATATAAGATATATAAGTGAATTATTTGAACTGATAAGGAAAATAAATAATTAATGTTTATATCATCACCTAGCACAGCCCTAGTCCACACAGGCATTCAGTAATTGTCTGTGTTAAATGAATGTAAAAGATTCATTAAATGTTTCATTGTAGGGTATAAGAATTGTTACATATAGAATTCTGGGGAAAGGATGGATAGTTATTGTAGATGGGACTAATAAACAAGGCTTCATTAAGGTGGTACAACTTGAGCTTTAAAGAAAGAAATAATATTGTTTTCTAGGAATCTTATTAAATAGAGGGAGAACAACAGGATCATAGCTACAAAGTAGAAAAAAAATGCCATATTTAAGGGATAGCAAGTAAACCAGTTTATCTATTGGAGACATAAACTAAAAATAAAATTTTAAGCACCTCAACCAACTGAATGGATCTCCTCTGGCCAAAGGGACCCCAGAAAATCCCTAAAACCGAGTTCCTACCCAGGATAGGATGGGAGCGCAGATACACCTAATTATAGCCCCCTTTCTTTTTGGAGTCTTTAGACACAATTGGCCGCAATATGATTGCTATTATAAAATAGCAATCATAAGACTGACAGAACAGAGGTTTTGTGGAAATAAGGTATCAAATTATAAACAGGACCTAAGGCGACACTAGGCGTGGGTTATGTCATGCACCTGCACACTTAAAAAAAAAAAACTACGTTCTGTCAGAAGACTTTATTTTTACTCCAGCAGCTAAGCAAGCTTCAAGATAAACAATATAAAGCAATTAAAACTCATCCAGCTCACAGACACTGACTAACTGAACCCCTGTTTCACCAGCCATAACTACAGCTTTGATTGGATGAGAGATTGATTTCAGTCATTTTCTCCAGATAAGAGGACCACTGACCATGCACTGACTGGCCAGTTTATAGATGCTGTGCACTTGCATGTCTTTATGTCCTGAAGACCATTTAATGTATAGAACCTAATTGTAACATATTTAAATGTTATGTCTCACCCCAAGTTGAACATGGGTCATATGTACATATACGTTTGTTCAATAGGCATGTGTCAGGACCAGCTTCATAAATATTTGTAGCTCCTCCTAAAACCTGGTTAACCCTAAATATCTGAGACAGATCTGTCAATTTAGAAAGTTTATTTTGCCAAGGTAAAGGACACATTTGTGACACAGCCTCAGGAAACCTGACAACATGTGCTCAAGGTGGTCAGAGTACAGCTTGCATTTATACATTTTAGGGAGACATGAGACATCAATCAATATATGTAAGGTGTGCATTGGTTCAGTCTGGTAAGGCAGGGCAACTCCAAGTGGGGGCTTTCAGGTTGGAAGTAGATAAGAGACAAAAGGTTGCATTCTTTTGAGTCCTTGATCAGCCTTCCACTGAATACACAATTTAGTCTGGCTAGTGAATCTGCATTTTTACATAATAGGGCAGAGGAAGCAATCTGATATGTATTTGTCACAGGTGAGCCTGAAAGAGATGACTTTGAGTTCTATCTGTCCTTTGTCCACAAGGAATTTCCTTGTGGGAAAACTGTGAGGGAGGTTATGTAGCTTCTTATCTTTGTACCTGTCTTATTTAGTAATAGAATGGGAGGCAGATTTACCTGACTTAATTCCCAGCTTGACTTCTCCCTTAGGCTTAGTGATTTGGGGTCCTGAGATTTACTTTTCTTTCACAACCTGTTGAATATGTAGTTCAGCCAACAGGTTCAGCACAGAGTTCCTCCCCCAACCCTCTGCCTTTGAAGTGCCTGTCTCTGGTCTTGGTCAGAGGATGACCACTTTGCAGACTGCAATCCTTTATAAGAAATAATGTCTCCTCTCCTTTTCTAACTTTATAAATATTGTTGAGTATTTTTCCACTTAATGGAGAGCAATGGGAAATTAGAGTGGATAAAAGTCAAGTTATGAATAAAACACTGAAGTTTATTCTCAGATACAGATATTAATTTTTTTTAATTTAATACTTTATGTTTTTGAAAGTAATCAAGATATTTTAAGTATCACACAAGCCAATCTTTAAGATAACTTTTGGTGATCCTTGCTTCCTGGTATTCATACCTTTGGGTGTGACCCCTTCCCACACTGAATTAGAGCTGACCTGTGTGACTAACAGAATACAATAGAAGTGATGTGCAACTTCCCAAGATAGACGGTAAAAGACATTATGGCTTCTACCTTGGCCTTTTGGACTACTTTCCCAGGAGGAAGCCGGGTGTGATGGTGAATACTGAATGTCAACTTGATTGGATTGAAGGATATAAAGTATCGATCCTGGGTGTGTCCGTGAGGATGTTGCCAAAGAAGACTAACATTTGAGTCGTGGGCAAGGAAAGGTGGACCCACCCTTAATCTGAGTGAGCACAATGTAATCTGCTGGCAGTGAGGCTAGAATAAAAAACAGGCAGAAAAATGTGGAAAGAAAGACTGGCCTAGCCTCCCAGCCTACATCTCTCTCCCAAGCTGGATGCTTCCTGCCCTTGGGCTCCAAGTTCTTCAGCTTTGGAACTCAGACTGGCTCTTCTTGCTCCTCAGCCTGCAGACAGACTACTGCAGAACTTTTTATTTTTTTCCTTTTTCTTTTTTTGAAACGGAGTCTCATTCTTGTCACCCAGGCTGGAGTGCAGTGGCACAGTCTCAGCTCACTGCAACCTCTGTCTCCCAGTTCGAGCTATTCTCCTGCCTCAGCCTCCCAAATAGTTTGGATTACAGGCAACTGCTACCATGCCTGGCTAATTTCTGTATGTTTGGTAGAGATGGGTTTCACTATATTAGCCAGGCTGTCTCAAACTCCTGGCCTCAGGTGATCTGTCCGCCTCAGCCTCCCAAAGTGCTGGGATTACACACGTGAGCCACCACCCCGGCCTATTGTGGGACCTTGTGACTGTATAAGTTAATAGTTGATAAACTCCCATATATATATTCCATTAGTTCTGTCTCTCTAGAGAACCCTGACTAATATGTCAGGCATCATGTTGTAAGAACAGTCAGACAGCCTTATAGAGAAATGCATCAGAGAAAAACTGAGGCCTTCCATTGTCAGCCAGAACCCACTTGCCAGCAATATTGAGTGAGCTACCTTGCAAATGAATTTTTCAGACTCATATAGCCTTCAGCTTATTGTAGCCCCAGCTGACATTTGACAGGTGTCTCATTAGAGAGTATAAGCCAAAATTGTTCAAAGCTGCTCTTAAATCACTTCTCTGTGGCAACTGTAATAGATAATAAGAGATAATAAATGGTTTTAGTGTTAAGATTCATGTTTAGGGATAATTTGTTGTTCAGCAAGAACTAACTAATACAACTGTCATCAATTAAAATTTGTAGTACATTCAAGTTTTTAAATTTGTCAGGGTTAATACTTAATAAACTCCCATATATGTATTTATTACAAGTGTTTGTAATACATGCAAGTTTGATTGACATTCAGATGATATGAAACAGAACATCTTGCATCAAGGAAATTTTTCTGTATTGCAGTGTGATTTCTTTTCTCTCAAGCTGTCTTCACAGTAAATGTTCTGATACTGGCTTACTTTGTTTAGTTGCCTCATGAAGCAAAATATATTTTAGAATTTGATATTTTGCCTATTAAATCTTAAAGTTCAGAGTTTTAATTTACCATCGAAGAATTGGTACCCAAAGAATGAGAATGATGCATTAGTACCTTTTTGGTCTTACTATACTAATAATACTAGCGATAAATGTTTAAGCAATACAATTTATTCCATACTATTCCAATATAGATGATTAAAAAGTGATACACTAGGCCAGGTGCAGTGGCTCATGTCTGTAATCCCAGCACTTTGAGAGGTCAAGGTGAGCAAATCACCTGAGGTCAGGAGTTTGAGACCAGCCTGGCCAACATGTCAAAACACCATCTCTACCAAAAGTAAAAAAATTAGATGGGCATGGTGACGGCTGCCTGTAATCCTAGCTGCTCAGGAGGCTGAGGCAGTAGAATCGCTTGAATCTGGGAGCCAGGCAGGGGTTGCAGTGAGCTGAGCAAGAGCAAGATGCCATCTCAAAAAAAAAAAAATTGATACACTGTAATTATGGAAAGTATCATGTTACTTTCACGATAGAGATATTTTACTAATTGATTTAGCTTATAATTTACATTCATTGATATGTCACCATGAGAGTTACTTTGTTCATGAACAAGATTTGCCTATTTATTTTCTCTTTAATATTAGGAAAATAAATACTTTTTTTTCATCTAGCAAAACAGAAATTTTAGGCTAAAATTTTTAAGATAGAAAGACAAATGATATAGAAGTGTAAATTTGGCTCAAATTAAATTTAGTGTGAGACATTGTTTCTTCAGATTAAACAGTAAATCATTCCAACTCCTTTCCTTTTCCTGGAATCCAATTTACATCTTTACCCACATTAGTTCCTCTTCTTTGACAGCTTTGCTCTTGTTCAAAATTCAGAGATCAAAACTGAATTCATGCTATAATAAGAATCCAACCACTATTGAAAAAAACAGCAATAGTTATCTCTTAATACTTATATATCATGATCTCATTACTATAGTACCATTTGAAAATAAGATTTTAAAATAAAGTAGCATATTAATGACGCATTTCCCACTTAGGATTCCTTTCGTTTTACATTATTTCCTGATGCATTTATTCCTATGCCATTTTACTAAATTTTTATATTTTTGTTTGCTCTTTCATTTTTTAATTTATATTTTTTCTTCTGAACTTTATCCTATAAATGAGCAATAATTTCTCTATTTTTACATTGTCATTTTCCTTAGTATTATTAAAGACTTTAAAAATACCGTTCAACTTACTGTCCTGTAAAAACTTGATTTGAATTACTTTTTAAACTGTAAAGTTTATACTCCTTTGAAATGCTGTGCTAAATCTTTAGATTGACTTTGCTATTTACTGGCTTATAGGTTAATCTAGGTATGTATGTATATATATATATATATATATATATATATATATATATATATATACTAACATGAGACAAAAATCAAAAGCCTTACTCAAGTCTAGCTAGATTATTGTAGGCCTTATACTTCCTTTTATATACATAATTTTTTCTTTGCATAGGGACTTCAGACATTAAATGGTTATGAATCAACTAAATGGCTCTTAGCTTCTACCTATATTATCAGTCCCTAAAACAATGCTGAACTTTGGGCTGCTCTGACTTTACTTCTTAAAGCATGCTAATACAGTTCTTAAGGCATGCTAATATAAGTAAAAAAAAAAAGGAAAAAGAAAAAATGGCATGGGACTCACTTTCTGTCATATGGAGAAGCTGCCATTTGGTGCATTACAAAATCCTTTATGACTGATTTGGAGACCTTAAAAAAGATTTACCTAGAGCAATATTTCCAGTTTGCATAATAGGGTACAACTGCTGGTACCTGAGATAATTTTAGCCATAAATGCCCATGAAATTAAATAACATTGACTCAAATCTCTAATCTGCTTCTGGTTTTTAAGTTAGAACATATGTGTTTGGTATTTTCCTGTTTTTACCATGCCCTAAAACTCACTGATTCACTCTGGGCAGAATTACTAGAGAATTACCAGAGTTGAATTACTTTTTTCAGAGTTTTTATTTGTATAATCATTTCTATACCACTTTTGTGGTAGTATTATAGCATTTCTTTTGGAACATTGAATTGAATTATTTAAAAGGAGGTAATTTTAAGAAAAAATGAGAAAATAGTAGATAAAGAATATGAAAAAACCTCATAAAGGTGCTAAGAAATTGAATGAAGTTCTGGACACACATTTCTGGAGATTAAACCTCAGGCAGCCGCTATAGCCAAATTTGGCGTTTCCTTTTGCCAGCTCTTTTTTCCTCCCTAGAAGGCTGCTAAAATGGACAAGAGTGTTGAGGACATTTTGATAGTTGGTAAATGACTCCTCTGAACTTATCAAATACATTTTACTTTAACCTTTATCACCCAGGAGGATACGAAGAATAATAGTTTCAAATGTTACAGAGTCTCACTAGAGATAAGAAAAATGCCAAGAATATGGGAAATGTTCTATGATTATTCCCAGATTTTAAAGTGACCCTCTCTCTGAAAAACAAAAATCGTAAATCTATATTTATTCAGCATTGAATACTACTGAAGTCACAAAAGAGCAAAACTGTGTTTAGAAATAATAATTATGTGTAAAAAATAATTTGCAAACAAATTTAAGCCCAGAGATTTTATTTCAATATGAAGTTTCAATAGTAAATTATATAATCAACATAGATTCAACACAATTTTTTTTACTCTTCTAGCAGATGGTAATTCTATTTAAAATGATAGCATAATCCTAATATTTTGATGATTCTGGCTATTCATGAAAAAAATTACTTATATTTAGCATTTAATAACATTTACTGAGGGCTTAATATCAAGTACTGCATTGGTAGCTGAAGATACACAAATACATGTTAATGCTATATATTAAAGTTATTTGAAAACTGATTATCTTATAGGTTTTATATAATAACTCTAAACTAACAAAATTTTAATTAGACAAAGCACCATGTCTCTTAGGTCTTGATAAAAGAAATTATATATTGATTATAATGTGAGATTATATCTATTGATTTTCTCTTATTTTTATCCCTGTTACTCTGTCAGGAAAATAAATTTAATTGTTTTGGGTTGAATTTGTCTTCAAAACTAGAAAAATCAGTTTACAAATGTTAGCTCTGTACAAACGGTACTTTTCACATTTAGGAAACACTTTATTACTTAATACAGATGATAGCTCAGATTTACGTGTATTGCTGCTGCATTGAAGTACTTATTCCTTAGCTCCAGATTTTATTTGTTCTGATTATCCTGCCATATTTGTAAAGCAAACAATCTATAGCCAAACTGTTTGGAATAATTTGTTATAGGACAAATTTATGATTATCCTCTCCTTGACAAACTCATTATTGTGACTCAGCAAATTCGATTTGAGTCTTGTAAACAATGTTTAATGAAATGAAAAAACAAATCTTGACAGTAAGATCCAAGATGGCCGATTAGGATCAGCTCAGATAATTGCAGCTCCCAGTGAAAGCGCAGAGGGTGAGTGGATGTTGCATTTCCAGACGGATTTTTATTGTCCACAGACCAGGAGACTCCCAGGCGGAGAAGCCCCATGGGTCACCAGCGCAACTCTTTTGGCCAGCGTGGCTGTTTTGCTGGCACCCTGGCTCAGCGGTTCTCTGTACAAAATACACTAGTCTGGGTGTCCTTCTAGCTGGTGAGCGGAGCTTCGGGAAGGCAGAATCACCCATTCATCTGATTAAAAAGGGGTCTGAAACAGGGAGCCAGGCCAGGAGATTCCCGGGCAAGAAAGCACCACAAATATGAGCACCGCTGTTTCAGCCGGCGCAGTGGGTCACCGCACAGGAAATCACACAGATCCTGGTGCCTTTTCATTAGGCAACTGGAACACCTGGGAGAGAGTTGACCATTCAACTAAACAAAAAAGGCTCTGAGGCAGGAAGCCAGGTGATCAGGCTTGGCTGGTCCCACCCCCACACACAAAAAAACAGTAATTGGAAACTCTCTGGGTTGAGAGTTTCACAGCAAGCACAGCTGAACCTGGGACGGTCCAGCTTTGTTGGGGAGGGGCGTCTGCCATTACTGAGGCACTCCACCACTACGGAGGTAGTCTGCCATTGCTGAGGTAGCCCGCTGTTGCCAAGGCAACCCGCCATTACAGGGAGTCCACCATTACAGAGGTGAGCCACCACTGCCAAGGCAGTTCTAACTACACCCATATAAATAGGACTGCAGGGAAGTTCACTTGGCAGCTGGGCGGAGCCCACAGCAGCTCAGCAAAGCCTCGGCAGGCAGACAGTGACTAGGGTGCCTCCTTGCTGGGCAGGGCAGCCCTGAAAAAAAGGCAGCGGCACAACAGAAACTCATAAATAAAGCCCGAACTCCCTGGGACAGAACACCTGGGAAATAAAAAGGGGTTTATGAGTTCTGCTGCAGCAGACTTAAACGTACCTGCCCAGCAGCTCTGAATGAACAACAGAGCTCACAGTTCAGCACTTGAGCTCCTATAAAGGACAGACTGTCTCCTTGAGCAGCTCCCTGACCCCCATGTATCCAAAGAGTCACCTCATAAAGGAGCGATCAGACTGACATTTGGCGGGTATCCTTCTGGGACAAAGATAGCAGAAGAAGAAACTGGTAGCAACCCTTACTGTTCTGCAGCTGCTGCAGGTGATCCCCAGGCAAGCAGGGCCTGGAGTGGACCTCAGCAGTCCTACAGCAGAGGGGCCAGACTGTTAGAA
>CAUYLG010018579.1:0-27159 GCA_963573385.1 Cacajao melanocephalus
GGAGTTGTAATTTTTGTCTCCGACAAAATAGACTTTAACAGTAACAAAGACTAAAAGAAACAAAGAAGGATATTACATAATGGTAAAAGAATCAATGCAACAACAGGAGTTAATGATCATAAATACATATGCACCCAATATAGGAGCACCCAGATATATAAGACAAGTTTTAAATGACTTATAAAGAGACTTGGACTCCCAAACAATAATGGCGGGAGATCTTGACACCACATTGTTAATATTAGACGGATCAATGAGATAGAAAATTAATAGGGAATTTAGACCTGGAATAAGTAAACTTAGTGAATATCTATAGATTTCTTCACCCCAGGTCTCCAGGACATACATTTTTCTCAGTATCGTATCACACCTATGACTATATAATTGGAAGTAAATCACTCTTCAGCATTTGCATAGCATTTGACAGACTTAAATGAAACATTGGTTGGCTGTTTGTTTGTTATTTGCTTCCCTTATTCCTTCCTGTCTCTGTTGCTAAGTACGGTTATCGGCATAAAAGAGGTTTTTAATACCTATTCCTAGGTTGTATTCCAGCCTGGGCAATAGAGCAAGAATTCTGTTCTCTCTCCTCCTTTTTTCTTTCTTCTTCTTTTATTCTCTCATAAAAAAAGAAAAGAAAAGAAAAGAAATGTTAGGCACTCCACGTGGAAACCCACAAGGGTGAGCTGAAACAGCACCTTCCATATACCTGAGCCGCAGGGACACAGACAACGACACAAGCAAGAGGCTCTGACTGGCAAAAGTATCAGATAAACCCAAAGACTGCAGCAGCAGGGTTTATTCTTGCTTTTTCTTTTCTTTTCTTTTTTTTTCATTTTTATTTTTTTTAAAGATGGGGTTTCACCATGATGGCCAGGCTGGTCTTGAACTCCTGACTCAGGTGATCCACCTACCTTGGCCTCCCAAAGTGCTAGGATTACAGGCGTGAGCCACCGCGCCCGGCCTGCTTTTTTTTTTCAAGACACGGTCTTGCTCTGTCGTCCCAGCTGGAGTACAGTGGCCCGATCATGGCTCACTGCAGCCTCAACCTCCTGGGCTCAAGTGATCTTTCCGCCTCAGCCTCCCAAGCAGCCAAGACTAAAGAAAGGCATGCAACACCATGCCCAGCTAATTTTGCTCTTAATTTTTTGTTGCCCAGGCGCAGGGTTTATTCTGAGTGTGAAGTGTGTCAGAATGGACCTTGGGATTAGACGAGCGTTCAAATGCCAGCACCCTGCTTCACAGCTGTGTACTCTCCCACACGTTCCCTAACTGGTCTTAGTTTTCTCAGCTGTGAGAAAACTAAACCAGGCGTGGTAGCAGGCGCCTGCAATCCCAGCTATTTGGGAGGCTGGGATTTTTTTTACCAAATAAATTGCTACCAAATGAAATGAGATCTAGATATGAAGCATCTGGCACAGTGTGTCAGGCACATAGCATGTGATCAATATATATCAGGTTCCTTTTCCATGCTTGAGGGGCTTAGATTATGAACAACAAAGACTTCATGGGACCATCTAGGAAAGAAGAGGCCAATAAAAATAGAAAAAGACAGCAAGGCAAGAGGAAGGCATAGAAGAAATGGCTCAGCGCTTTCAAGCAGAGCTTTCTGCTCCACGACAGCCATTTGCAGGGTGCTGCTGAAACTTACCCCACCAAACTGGTTGTTGGATCATGCCTGAACACTGTGTTCCAGCAGCAGCAGCAGCAGCAGCAGCAATGCAATTAGCAGAACTGAGCTTGTGGGTGGAGCTGTGGGGAGGAGTTGAGTAGGGAGAGAGGTAGTACCTTGGGCTCTTGGCCAGACTGTGGGGGTATCAGGAATCAGTGGGTGGGTAAAGTTGGCCTCAGAGAGAGTTTTTGTTTCTGTTTTTTTTGAGATGGAGTCTCCCTCTATTACCCAGGCGGGATTGCAGTGGCACAATCTCGGCTCACTGCAACCTCTGCCTCCTGGGCTCAAGCAATTCTCCTGTTTCCGTCTCCCAAGTAGCTTGGGATTACAACTGCCCACTACCATGCCTGGCTAATTTTTGTATTTTTAGTAGAGACAGGGTTTCGCCATGTTGGCCAGGCTGGTCTTGAACTCCCGACCTTAGGTGATCTGCCCACCTCGGCCTCCCAAAGTGGTGGGGTTACAGGTGTGAGCCACCAAGCCCAGCCTAGAGAGACTATTTTTTAATTCCAAAAGCTAACCTCCACTAGGAAAGCCAAGCACAAGCTCAAGTATTTTTTTTTCAGATTTTCATACCTGCTCTTTTAACCTGAAGAAGCTGGCCTGTTACAAGCCAACAGGAGACATAGCAAAAGGCACAGGGCTCATATCTGCAGAGACCCTCCAAGTCCCATGGAGAACAGGCCCCGATAAGGCTCCTCAGGAGAGTTTACCATCTAACCCTATTTATGTCTGCTCCTCATTTATTCATTCATTCCACAAATATTCATAGGGGAACTACTATCCACCAGGTAAGACTCTGGACAGGAAGATGTTAGCTGTTCATACCTCGTCCCTCAAGCTGTTTCACTAGTCAGTTTCTTTATCTGTCCAATGGAGAAAACGGTTTATGGGACGACGCAATGAGATCATGGACATGCCTGGCACAGACTAAGTGCTCAAAAAATGTAAGCTATTTTCATGGTAGTAGAAGCAAGATTGCCTGTGATGCTGGATATCTTTCATTTGCCTCCTCAGGTACATTGCTCCTTTTCCATCCTGCACTGCACCCTGGAATCGACCTGTATGCCCTGCATCAAGATTCTCTTGCCCTCTAACTACCAGCTGAGTATGGTCCATGTGGAGCCTGGAGCTGAAACCAGGGGGAGGGAGAAGGTGGGGACAGGGTTTTTATTCCAAGTCCCTTTCTGAGCTCCTTGACTGAAAGTCCCAGATCTAGTAAGATCGCCCTCCACACAGCTTCTCTGCCTCCAGGTCTGTCACCCGCCCCAGGATATTCTGCTCTCCATAGCAGTTTCCCTAAATCCTGCCTCAAAGCCCCCAATTTAAATGGCCCCAATTTAATCTGTTTTCTGCTTGATCCTGACTAATACACAGGGTGTAGAACAAAGGCAGGCCTTGGAGTTCGGAGACCTGAATTCAAGCCTCATCTTTGCCACCAGCTCCCTCTGTGACCCTGGGCCACATTTTTCCATTTCTAGGACTCAAGCTTCTTCACCTGTAAAATGAGTGGGTTGGGGCTGGGCACAGTGGCTCATGCCTGTAATCCCAGCACTTTAGGAGGCTGAGGCGGGTGGATCACTTGAGATCAGGAGCTCAAAACCCTGGCCAACATGGTGAAAACCAGTCTCTACTAAAAATACAAAAATTAGCCTGGTATGGTGGCGGGCGCCTGTAATCCAAGCTACTCAAGAGGCTGAGGCAGGAGAATCACTTAAATCCAGGAGGTGGAGGTTTCAGTGAGCCGAGATCGCACCACTGCACTCCAACCCGGGCGACAGAGCAAGACTCCATCGCAAAAAAAAAAAAAAAAAAAAAAAGGCCAGCCTGGATAACATAGTGAAACCCTGTCTCTACAAAAAATATATACATGTGTTTATGGAAAATGGAGTTTGGAAAATAAAATATACATATATACATCTGTAAATGAGTGGCTTGGACTACATGGCTCTTTCATGATCCAATTATCTGCCACTTCTGGGTGTTCTGTTAAATTACAGGAGGAGGACACAGATGAGAGAATAAAAGCTCCCTAGTGAAGATGGCAGCGATGGCCAGGTTGGCCACTAAGCAGCTCTCCCCACTCTCCACCCTTGTATCAGCTCATTTTTACCCAGAAGTCACCTAACTCCTTTCAAGGACTTCTCCTCTCAGGCCATCAGGGCACCAGATGCCTAAATGATCTGCACTCCAAAGCAACAGCCAAGAAAACCCAGGAAATTAAAAATAAATTCCTTTTCCTTTCAGTAACTCACTGCCCAGCCCTGGGTCAGCTCCAGAGGTCCCTTCCCAGGTTCCAGTATACCCAGGGGGCCAAACAGGGAAGCTGTTCCATGCTGACACCAAAGCACTCTCACAGGAAGTGATCTGTCTCTGCCCTGGGAAACGCTGGGGAGACAGCTGGCTTGCAGGGCAGAGGGAGTGACCTAACCTAGCATCCTGTCAGAAGACATGCAAAGCCCTGCATTGAGATCCCTGTCAGTGGGCAGGTTCCAAAGAGAGGCCAGGCAGGGCGCGGTGGCTCACACCTGTAATTCCTGCACAGAGGCTGAGGCGGGAGAATCACTTAAGAAGTTTGAGACCAGCCTGGGCAAAAGAGCAAAGCCCCTTATTTATTTACTTATTTTTTATTTTTTTGAGACAGAGTCTCAATCTGTCGCCCAGACCAGAGTGCAATGGCACAATCTCGGCTCACTGCAACCTCTGCCTCCCAGGTTCAAGCAATTCTCCGGCCTCAGCCTCCCAAATAGCTGGGATTACAGGCATGTGCCATCACACCTGGCTAACTTTTGTATTTTTAGTAGAGACAGGGTTTCACTATGTTGGTCAGACTGGTCTCCAACTCCTGACCTCGTGATCCGCCCGCCTCGGTTTCCCAAAGTGCTGCTGGCATTACAAACGTAAGCCACCGAGTCCCCCTATTTTATTTTAGAAACTGAGTTTCACTCTTGCTGCCCAGGCTAGAGTGTGGTGGCGCAATCTTGGCTCACTGTAGCCTCCACCTCCTGGGTTCAAGCAATTCTCCTGCCTCAACCACCTGAGTAGCTGTGATCACAGGCTTGTGCCTCCACGCCCGGCTAATTTTGTGTTTTCAGTAGAGATGGGTTTTACCATGTTGGTCAGGCTGGTCTCAAACTCCTAACCTCAGGTGATCCACCTGCCTCAGCCTCCCAAAGTACTGGGATTACAGGCATGAGCCACGTGCCTGAGTCAAGTTGTTTTTTTTTTCCTGAGACAGTCTGGCTCTGTTGCCCACGCTGGAATGCAGTGGCGTGATCTTGGCTCACTGTAACCTCCGCTTTCCTGGTTCAAGACATTCTCCTTCGTCAGCCTCCCAGGTAGCTGGGACTAGAGGAGTGCAACCACATCTGACTAATTTTTGCATTTTTAGTAGAGACAGGGTTTCACCATGATGGGCAGGCCGGCCTCAAACTCCTGACCTCAAGTGATCTACCCACTTTGGCCTCCCAAAGTGCTGGCATTACAGGCATGAGCCACTGCACCCAGTGTTATCAAAAATTCTTTTTTTTTCTCACCCTGTAAACAAACAAAAATTGTTTTAAATAAAAAATTAAATAGGAGTGGTAATGCACACCTGTAGTCCCAGCTGCTGGGAAAGCTGGGGCAGGCAGATCGCTTGAGCCTGGGAGTTTGAGGCTGCAGTGAGCTGAAATCTGGCCACTGCACTCCAGCCTGGGCAACATAGTGAGACTCCGTCTCAAAAAAGGTAAAAAAGTAAGGCCAGGCGCAGTGGCTCATGCCTGTAATCCACCACTTCGGGAGGCCGAGGCGGGTGGATCACAAGGTCAAGAAACTGAGACCATCCTGGCCAACATGATGAAACCCCGTCTCTATTAAAAGTACAAAAATTAGCCAGGTGTGGTAGCCCGGGCTTGTAGTCCCAGCTACTTGGGAGGGTGAGGCAGGAGAATCGCTTGAACCTCGGAGGCGGAGGTGGAGGCAGAGGCGGAGGTTGCAGTGAGCCGAGATCACGCCACTGCACTCCAGCCAAGCAGGAGAGAAACTCTGTCTCAAAAAGTAAAAAAATAAATTAGGCATGCATGGTGGCGCACCCCTGTAATTCCAGCTACTCAGGAGGCTGATGCGGGAGGGTCACCTGAGCCCAGGGAGTTCGAGGTTGCAATGTTTCAAAAAAGAGGAAAGAGGAGGGGAGAGGAGAGGGGAGGGGAGGGGAGAGGGGAGGGGAGGGGAGAAGAGAAGAGAGGCTAATGACCACTTGATCCTCTTAAAGCCTTTTCAGTTCCTAAGATGACTGATTGAGGGAACCCCAGGAGCCCCAAGAGTCAGTCTAGACCCTCCCTGACCCTCCTGGTTTCCGGAGTTTTCATTTGCCCTAAGGGCTGCCCTTCGGTTTTCAATGACAGGAGGAGAGCACGGTTCGATTCTGTCGGGGAAGGGTGGCGACATTCCGGTTGGAGAATCTCCTAAAATTCTCATTTCCTGTTGGCCTCAGGTGGAAACCTCACCCCAATAACTGAGGGAAGCCGTCGGCCTCGGGTGTTCCTTCCGTCCCCCGTGTCTCCAAAACACCGCGGCCTCAATGGCAGGTCACCGGGCAAGTTCAGGGCCTTTTCGGTCCCGGTTGAGGATCTAGAGATCTCGGGGCTTCCAGGTCGTACGCCCCACCGCCCGGACACCAGGAGCGCACCGCAGCCCCGGCCTCGGCGCCCCGTGCCCTCGCAGCTGCGCGGTAAAGGCGGGAAAGGACAGATGTTCACTGCCCGCCCCACCCCGCCGGCGGCGCCCGCAAGGCCCGGGAGCGGAGTCCGCGGCATGAGGCGGACGCAGCCGGGAGCTGCCTCCTAGGCTGAGGGGACACGGCCGGCACTGGCGGCCACGGAGCTCGCGCGCCACTTGGCCCGGGACGCTGGGACAGGAGCCAGGGCAGGGAGCGGGCGTAGGGGCCGCGCAGCTCTCCGACTCAGGCAGGGGCCTCCCGCCCCGCCCCCCTCCGGCGCCGAGGCGCCGCCCGCCCTAAGGCTCTCCTGAGCGCCGCGTTCTGGAAGCGCCACAGCGACGCGTCTTCGTCTGCGCCCGCGCGGACTCCCAGCCTCGGGCCGAAGCGCGCGGCCCGGGGAGGGCGGGGCCGAAGCTGAAGGTAAGGCGATGCGCATGCGCGGGGCCAGCCGGCGGGAGGCTCCGCATCACTGCTGAGCCGCCGCGGAGTCCGTCCCTGTCCGTAGGGTCCGGTAATGTTCCCCCTCGGGGACAGCGCGTGAGGATCTGGGCGCGAAGGACGAGGCCAGGTTCAGCCAGATGCCCACTTTACCCACAGTCACGACCCTGGTCCAGAACTGCCCTGCCCCGGAGGCCTCAGTTTCCCCACTAAGGGCAGGAGGCGCGCCGGGGAACTCTGAGGCCCTCCGAAGCCGCGACGTTTTCCCTCACACGAGGGAAGAGTGGCCGGACCCGGCAGCGATCACCGAAGCCTCCAGCCCCGTCCCCGCACGGATACCAGGAGCCCGTCCACGCCGCGCAGGGAGTTGGGGTCTGGGTCATCCTACCGCCTGGGGGCCTTGTCTCCGCGATCTTAATTGATTCCCAGAGGATCCAGAGAAGCGACACTTTGGGACCTGCCTAGGGCGGGCGGGGTCCCCCAGCGGAGACAGAACGATGGGGTGGGTGGGCTTTTGCTCGCGGCCGCCTGGTGGGGTTCCGGCAACGGATTGGAGGGGGGCAGCATAGGAGAAGACAGAGACCCCCAAGCCCCCACCGTGCAGCAGGCCCAGGGGCAGGCGCTCGGCTCCTGCGTGCCGTGCTCCGGTCGCCGCAGCGCTGCTGCCCGCTGGATCTTCCCTGCTCAGAAATATGCGGTGGCCTCAGGCCCAGACTCCCTGAGCTTCCCCTTAAGGCCCAGTTTTCCCTAATTCACCTTGTCTCACCTTGACTGCTCCCATTCCCTATCCCCGCCACACACAGCCGTCTTCCTTTGTCTGCGTCCAGCGTCCTCGATCTTCCCTGTGATCCACCAAACCTGCTCATCCCTCAAAGTGTAGCTCAAACTCCACTCCTTCCCCAAGCTCCATAGCCCCTTAGCGTGCCTCAGTATTCTCAAAAGAGTCCTGAGGTGTCAACTGATTCTTCTCAACAGAAATCATCCATTACATGTTTAAGTAAATTGAACAATTTATATGCATTGATCAGCCTTGCAAATAATTACAGTGAGAAAGTTCTTTGCTGCACCCATGTATCCTGATTTACAATTGTGCCTTGTATCCCTTACTAGATGACCACATCCTCCAAGAGAGAGACTATGCCTTAATATGCAGAATATCTAATGTTTTTGGAATCATGGTGGGAAAAATTCAGAAGTATGGAGAAAATGGAAATATAACAAATATTTTTACACTTTACACTCTTCACAATACAAAATCACATCTTCACTGTCCAAAATATATACAGTGCACAATTTGCTGTCAGCTCCAGATTACCACAAATCAATGTGATAGAGTAGAGTAGAAAGAATATTGGGATAGGTAGGAAATTGGCTTGTGGTATGGTTTGTCTTGCATTAGCAGAGTGAACTCAGGCCAAACTCAGGCAAAACTGCACCTCTGTAAATACAGTTTCCCCATGTTAGATTTGGGTTTAGGGATAAGAAATATCCCTGCCCCCATCTAGTTTATAGGATCATGGTAAAGATCAAATATGAGATGGAGTGAAGATTTTTTAAAAGTATTTTTTGTTCAGGAAATAATCCTCAATGAATTTATTTGTTTATTTACTTATTTTTTTGAGGCTGAGTCTCACTCTGTCACCCAGGCTGGAGTGCAGTGGTGCGATCTTGGCTCACTGCAACCTCTGCTCCCAGCTTCAAGCAATTCTCCTGTCTCAGCCTCCCCAGTAGCTGGGACTACAGGCACATACCACCACACCCAGATAATTTTTGTATTTTTAGTAGAGATGGGGTTTCACCATATTGATCAGGCTGGTCTCGAACTCCTGACCTCAGGTGATCCACCCGCCTCGGCCTCCCAAAGTGCTGGGATTACAGGCATGGTGAGCCACCACACCCTGCCAATTTTCTAATGAAAATTACTTTTAAATATTTTGTTTTTTTGGTTTTTTTGAGACGACAGAGTTTTTGTCACCCAGGCTGGAGTACAGTGGCATGATATCAGCTCACTGCAACCTCCAGCTTCCAGGCTTAAGCGATTCTCATGCCTCAGAGTAGCTGGAACCACAGGCATGCACCACCACACCCAGCTAATTTTTGTATTTTTGGTAGAGACGGGGTTTCGCCATGTTGGCCAGACTGGTCAGCATTCTTACGGACAACCTCATGTCACATCACACTACTCTTCAGTTACTATTTGTTTTTTAATTGAGTCAGGTTCTTGCTCTGTTGCCCAGGCTGGAGTGCAGTGGTAGAATCATGGCTCACTGCAGCCTCTGCCTTCTGGGCTCAAGCAATCCAATGTGGTGCCACATGCCACCACACCCAGCCAATTTTATTGTTGTAGAGAGGAGGTCTCTTTCCCAGGCTGGTCTTGAACTCCTGTCCTCAAATGATCTTCCCACCTTGACTTCCTAAAGTGTTGGGATTACAGGCGTGAGCCACCTAGCCCAACCAGTTTCTGTTTTTCTAATGCTTCTTTTTTATTGCCTTTATCTAAAGAAAAATTCCCTGAGGTGAGAGGATCTCTTGAGCCCAGGAGTTTGAGACTAGCCTGGGCAAGATAACAAGACCCTGTCTCAAAAAAAAAATTGTTTTTGAGACACAGTCTCACTGTCACTCAGCCTGGAGTGTAGTGGCGTAATCTCAGCTCACTGCAACCTCTGCCTCCTGGGTTCAAGCAATTCCCCTCCCTTGGCCTCCCAAAGTAGCTAGGATGACAGATGCCCTCCACCACGCCTGGCTAATTTTTATATTTTTAATAGAGATGGGTATTCACCATGTTGGCTAGGCTGGTCTTGAGCTCCTGACCTCAAGTGATAAGGCCCACCTTGGCCTCCCAAAGTGCTGGGATTACAGGCATGAGCCACCACGCCCAGCCAAAAAAATATTTTTTTTTAAATTAGCTGGGTGTGGTGATGTGCACCTGTAGTCCCAGCTACTTGGGAAGCTGAGCTGAGGCAGAAGGGTCATTGGAGGCCAGGCGTTGGAGGCTTCAGTGAGCTGTGATTGCATCACTGCACCCAGACCGGATGACAAAGCGAGACCCTGTCTCAAAACAAAAAACCGCACAGACACCTTCTTTACTCCCCAAAACCCACTTATTCCCTCTGATGGCACACGGGTGATGAGCTCCTGCATGTCAGGCACTGTGCTAAGTACTTGGGCACCTGTTTCCCCACATGCATGGACTTTCCTTATTGTATTTTCCACACGCCTTACACATATAACCATGTTCAGATGATACATCCACTTACCCTTAAAAACACTCCATTCATGCCCCTCACTTAATCTGACTGTTTATCCTGGTCCCTGACTGTGCTTTCTCCGTTTTCTGTTTCTCTATCATGTTAATGGCAGACAACGTGAAGATAATGAGGCTTGTGAAATAGCATAATTTTGAGGCAGATTCTGGTATATTACTATTACTTATGTTTATCTTTTTTATTTTTTTTGAGATGGAGTTTCGCTCTTATTGCCCAGGCTGGAGTGCAATGGTGCAATCTTGGCCCACCACAACCTCCACCACCTGGGTTCAAGCGATTCTCCTGCCTCAGCCTCCCAAGTAGCTGAGATGACAAGCATGCGCCACCACATCTGGCTAATTTTGTATTTTTAGTAGAGACGGGGTTTCTCTATGTTGGTCAGGCTGGTCTCGAACTCCCAACTTCAAGTGATCCACCCGCCTTAGCCTCCCAAAATGCTGGGATTACAGGTATCAGCCACGGCACCATGGCCTACTTATATTTATCTTTAAAACAAATAGACTTCCCTCCCTCTTCCAGGGAAGAGCTCTGGATTTCTCCCTGGAACGGGTGGAAGAGGGACACAGGGTGGGGTGGATGAACAGGAGTGGCCTTAATTGGGTCAGGTTGCTTAGTCACTCAAAGACAATGGGCTGCAGACTCTCCCTTTCTCCCCAGGGCCCAGTTTTTTCCCTTTCAAAACTTGCTCTGTAACTGTGAGTTGGCTCACACCTCTAATCCCACCACTTTGGGAGGCTGAGGCAGGAGGATGGAATGAGGCCAAGAGTTTAAGACCAGCCTGGACAACACAGTGAAACTTCATCTCTGCCAAAAAAGAAAAAAAAATTTTTAATTAGCCAGATGTAGGGACGCATGCCTGTAGTCCTAGCTACTCCGAAGGCTGAAGCAGGAGGATTGCTCCAGCCCAGGAGGTCAAGGCTGTGGTGAGCTATGATCACGCTACTGCACTCCAGGTGACAGAGCAAGACCCTATCTCAGAAAAAAATTAGGCAGATGTGGTGGCTCACACCTGTAATCCCAGCACTTTGGGAGGCCGAGGCAGGCCAATCACTTGAGGTTAGGAGTTCAAGACCAGCCTGGCCAACATGGTAAAAACCCATCTCCACCAAAAATACAAAAATGAGCCAAGCATGGTGGTGTGTGCTTGTAGTCCCAGCTACTCAGGAGGCTGAGGCAGGAGAATCTCTTGAACCTGGGAGGCAGAGGTTGTAGTCAGCTGAGATGGCGGCACTGCACTCTAGCCTGGGCAACAATGCAAGACTCTCAGAGAAAAAAAAACATCAACAACAACAACAACAAAACCTGTTCTCGAGCAAGATGTAAAATTTCTTCAAAGCCTCCAGAAGTAAAACTTCAAAATTAAAGGACCTTTCCTCTGAAGAGGACACTGGAAACAGGAAAACACGGTGGGAAGGGCTCAGGGAGTCAAGGGCGTGTTCAGGTTTCTTTAAAGACAGGTCCAAGCGAGAGGCTCAAGTCCATACTGCATGGCGGAGGAGATCACCTGATGAACCAAGGAGAGGCAGTAGCATTACCATTCAGGAAACCTTTGTGCCCTCAACTGGAGCCCTTGGGTATCTGAGGCAGCTGCATGGATGCCCTGGGGAATGAGGCACTGATGTGCTGGGGAGAGAGTTCTTTTTTTTTTTTTTTTTTTTTTTTTTGAGACAGAGTCTCACTTTGTCAACAGGTTGGAGTGCAATGGTGCAATCTTGGCTCACTGCAATCTCTGCCTCCCAGGTTCAAGTGATTCTCCTGCCTTAGCCTCCCAAGTACCTGGGACTACAGGCACACGCCACCATGCCCGGCTAATTTTTTTGTTTTGTATTTCAGTTTCACCACGTTGGCCAGGAAGATATCAATCTCCTGACCTTGTGATCCACCTGCCTCAGCCTCCCAAAGTTCTGGGATTATAGGCGTGAGCCTCCGCGCCGGGCCGAGAGAGTGGTTCTTTAAGTTTCAGGGGATACCAGGCAGGCCTGGGCTTCCCGGCCAGCCGCAAGAGCAACTCAGCCTCAGCCATAAAGAAGGTCCTGGGGCATTCAACTAACACAAAGGTGAGCAATTTCTTAATTTCCAGTCCCTCCCCAAGAAACTTACAGTGAGTTCACTCTACCAGATAAAAGAAGGATGAAGCTGGGAGTGGTGGTGCGTGCCTGCAGTCCCAGCTACTTGGGAGGCTGAGGTGGGAGGATCGCTTGAGCCCAGGAGTTCTGGGCTGTAGTGCGCTATGCCGATCGGGTGTCCGCACTAAGTTTGGCATCAATATGGTGACCTCCCGGGAGCAGGGGACCACCAAGTTGCCTAAAGAGGGGTGAACCGGCCCAGATTGGAAACAGAGCAGGTCAAAACTCCCATGCTGATCAGTAGTGGGATCGTGCCTGTGAATAGCCACTGCACTCCAGCCTGGGCAACATAGTGAGACCCTGTCTCTTTAAAAAAATAATAAATAATAAATAATTTAAAAAAAAAAAAAGGATGAAGAGATTAACCTGGCTGGAGATGATGAGAAAGCACGCGGTGTTAAAGAGAGGTTGGAACTTTATTGAGACTGATGAAATCAGAACCGAAAGAACACTGGAAAGGTTCAGCCACTGTCCAGGCACAGATCCTTCCAGACACTCCTCTTCGGGGAATCTCTGGATCCTTATGTTTCCTCCAGTTCCTAACCCCCCACCCCAGAGTCAGAATTCTGCTCAAAGCCCCCTCCACAGAGCTGGCCAGAAACCAGATGGTAAACATCTGTGCTGACTGATGGGCAGGCCTGTGAGCAGCAGAGACAAGAAAGTCTGACAGTGAGAAAGGGAAGAGAAGTCAAAGAGAGAAGGAACACAAAAAGGAAAACATGACGGAAAGAAAAGCCCAAGGCAGGTGGAGCATGCTGATAATGCAGCCTCTGAAAATGTAAATATTGCATGAATGTATTAGCTTCATCCTAGCCATATCCCCCAAAGCAGTGGAGACATCCACAGCTATGACAATGCCCACACAGTTGTGCATTTTTTGGTGTGTTTTTTTTACCCCTGACTGCACAGAAAAACAGATCTGCCAAAGCAGCTCATGGCATGGAGAAGCAGGCAGGGGAGAGGTGGGAGGGCCCATCCCCCAAGAGGGCAGATGGTACAGAGATGAGGCAAGGTGTTCTGGGGTTTGCGGACGGTGGTTAATAAGAAAAGTCCAGGACAGATTCCATCTCATCAGCCCCTATCACAGGCTCCATGGAGGCCCCTTGCAAAACTCCTTTCCTGGTTGACTCGTTCCTTGGAAACATTGTCCTGGGTGCTCTGGAACCTCAGGTGTTCTTGTGGAAGGTTCCAGGCCCTCCACAAAGCCAAACACAATGGCCCCTGTGACAGCATGTACCAGAGTGATAACGATTCTGAGAACCAGGAATTCCTAACTCGAGGTTCTCCATGTAGACCTAACCTGACGGCCAACTGGCTTACCCTGCCTGACCTCAGAGTGCCTCTCCCTCTGCCTGCCTTTCCACTCTCCTGGTCCAGGATGACTTCCTGGTGCTGGTACATCCTGACTCCTGCCTTGCAGGTAAGGCCCCCAAGACAGCTTGTTCCCAAGAGAAGCAGTGGCTCTGCACAAAGGAGCCCCTCAAGGCAACCTGGGCTGGGTCTCTTGGGCATGCACAGACGGTGCACCATGCACATTTCACCATCCAAAGGCTGCTGCTTCCCTGTGGGCCCTGCGCCCCTGCTCCCCACCACCCTCTGTGGAGCCGTGCATGCTAGCCTTGTAAGACTCTTACAACAAGTTCTCTGTGCCCTCGAGTCTATGTGATCTCCCTCGTCTCTCTCAGACAACATATACACATATTCACACTCATTGGTATTGAAGGCCCTGGCTCTCCTGTGGTGTGTTCAGTGGACATCTGCATCAGGGTCAGGTGGGAAGGTCAATGTTAACCCTTGGTTGCTGCCGACACCGAGTGGCTGGTGCTGGTTCTGACTCCTAGGAAACTGCTCCAAGTTTTAAGTGCTGATGCATCAGGGAATGGAGAAGAAAGGAAAGGGAAAGCCATGGGGTGGAAACCGCCAAGGAGCAACTCTGCTGCTGAGTGTTTCCACAGAGGAGTGGTGGAAACAGCCTCCTCTTAAATTTGGGAGAGACTGACGGCCTAAGGAAAAGGAGCAAGGTCTCCACTGTCCTCTCTGAACCCCAACGCCTTTGGGATCTGAGTTTTCCAAGACATGCAATAGACAAAGACACACTGCAAACCAATTAACCCTCTGAGCCCCTCCACGACCTTCACTAAAGTCACTTCCAAGAGGTAAATTACCTGGATACACGGACCACTCCCCCACTCCTGGGTCCGATAAAGGGATCAAGCCCCCGAGCCGGCTTTGAGGAACACATCAGAGAATTGGCACTGGGGAAGGCAGATCCTCGTCCTTACCTTGGGACTCCTGTGCTTAGTTGTCTCCTGTCCTAAACCACTGTCCCACCTTGAGGAAACCAGGAGCAAGTCTTGGGGATCAGCTCAAAACCCAGGTAGAGGCTGGGTGCAGCAGCTCAGCCCTGTAATCCCAGCACTTTGGGAGGCCGAGGCAGGTAGATCACTTGAGGTCAGGAAATCAAGGCCAGCCTGGGCAACATAGTGAAACCCCGTTTCTACTAAAAATACAAAAATTAGTTGGGCATGATGGTGCATGCCTGTAATCCCAGCTACTCGGGAGGCTGAGGCAGGAGAATCACTTGAACCTGGGAGGTGGAGGTTGCAGTGAACCGAGATCATACCACTGTACTCCAGCCTGGGCAACAGAGTGAGACTCCATCTCAAAAAAAAAAAAATCCCAGATATATTCAGACCCAAGAGATGGTTCACTGTTGAAAATCAACCCAAAGTTAAGAAGCAGCCGGCGGCTGGGGAACAGACACGAGCCTGTGGGTGTGGAAAGAAGCCAAAACAACCTGATGATCTCTACGACTCAGGCCTTTGTTGTTTTCCCAGCTCCCAGGGGACAAAGGAATTTCAGCTGCTTTTAGCTTATTTGACCCTCACTGATTTCAGATAAACTAGAATTTAGCTGCTCTCTGTCCTTCCAAGACAAGACCCAGGAAAAGCATGTGGAGGCTGACTTGCTTCAATCAGGCCTCCTCGTTAAGCAACAAGACAAGCACACTAGAATTCACAGTTTCCACTCTGCTCCCTAGACCCATGCACCTGCCCCGGGCCCTGGCCTCAATGAACTCCCAAATCTCCACTGTGTAATCATTCCTGCCAGTGTGGCTCAAAGGGTTAATAAACCGCGACTTCTCAGACAGGACACAAGCTCATTCACCAACAGGAACCCAAGAACCACTACACCACCTAGTGCTTCCTGTAGCGATTTTTGGGGGTTTCGCTACACCCTGTTTTGTCACAGTTGAGAGCACCTGGATTCTTCCCGAGCCCGAGGCTGCCCAGGAGGCCCGGAAGCTCATGAGTGATGGCCCGCTCAATCTTCTCCAGAAAGCAACCTCCCATGTAGGAGCACTGCTGAGAGAGCAGTTTGAAACTGGAAATGGGATTGATGCCGAAGAAGTCCTTGTAGGCCTCACGGTTGGGAAGGTCAAATTTGCTGACATTGGTCTTTGCCAGGATGGTCTTGAAGATGTAGAATTTATCGGGATCTTCTACAATGTCCTTAAAGACCAGTTCTCCGTCACTGAAGAAGGTCATTTTGTCCCTGTAAGTCTGCAGGTAGCGGTCAACCAGGAGGGCGTGGATGCGGACCCGGATGGCGTGCTGGCGGATGAAGGCAATCTTGTTCTCCAGTCTGTTCTCGATCACCTGATTCAGGTCTTCCAGGAGGGAGATCTCTTCTTGGAGGAATAGTTCCTGGTGGGTGTCTGGCTTATACGCTTGTGGCCAGAAGGAGCTGACATAAACCCTCGGGGGCTCCGTGACGTTGATGAGAGGGGCCAAGCTCCAGAAGAGGGCCCCATAAACCCGCATGAGCATTTGGGTGGCCAGATTGTCAGCCTTGTTGAGGATGATCCTTATCTGGGATTCACGCCCCTTCAACTGGCGGAAGAGCATCTCCAGCTCCAGACCCACATCCAGCTTGGTTGGGTCGAAGACAACAAAGATCAGGTCCGCTCTGTCGATGAACCACTGGCACACGTCGTTGAAGGGGTAGCCTTTGGAGACAGGAGTGAGAAGTCAAACTGAGTAGGCCTCCCTCAAAGCCCACAGGCCTCCTTTCAGAACTAAACTTTTCTGGGGGTTGAAAGAAGGAACAGCACTGGGTTTTCTGGGTTTCTAAGTACTAGTAAAAAATCAGTTGCATATCTCCTGCCCCTTGCCAAGAACAGCCTGATCCTTGTTTTTCTTGTTGGTTTGTTTTTTGAGACAGGGTCTCACTCTGTCACCCAGGTTGGAGTGCAGTGGCATGATTATAGCTCACTGCAGCCTCAACCTCCTGGGTTTAAGAATTCTCTCACCTCAGCCTCCCAAAGTGCTGGGACTATAGGCTTGAGCCACCACGCCCTGCCTGATCGTTGTTTTCATCTACTGTGAAATCCAAGTCTCCAAGAAAGCGAAATACCTGTTCAAAATGGAGATTGTCCTACTGTTTAAAAGGATCTGGGGCAATGGCAAAGATACTGAGGGAGAGAAATAGGGAATTAGAAGAACATGAACGAGTGAATGCATTATTTAGGGGGAAGGAACGTGGACTTGGCATTGAGACCCAGACTAGAATTTGAGCTTTGCCCCTGGCCAGCTGCATATTAAATGCCTCTAAGCTCTACCTTTTTAGTTCCAAAATGACAAGAAAAACATTATCAGCGTCTGAGTTGACATAAAGATTACCATGTTGCTGTAATATAGGAAAACACCTAAAATTCCAGTCATACAGCTGGTGCCCAGTACATTTTAATTCCTTTAACTTCTTATTTCCTAGTTTTCTTTGCAAGTAAGAAAACTGAGGAGATGATTTCATCGTGTCTAAAACACATTGAAATCTTTTTTTTAATAATAATATATAAAATTATCCAATGTGTAGTAGGGGTATAATTTATTATAATTATTAACATTATTAATATTACTAATAATACTACTATTATTAATTACTGCTAATATTACTGCTAATATCATTAATGCAGGATCTATTTATAACCAGAATTGGAGTTGTAACCATGAACTGAGATCCACCGTCTGTCTTCCCACAACTGCCCCGTTCAGGACTTGCTGCAGACAGCCTTGCCTCATGGCAGGATTCAGTGGCTTATTCCATAGCCGCATGCCTGGTGGGCCTCTGGCTTCTAGTCTTGTGGCCTGGTTGTCAGCCTTGTTCATTAAATCCTTTCACATTGTTGTATAACCATCACCACCATTCCTCTTTAGAACTTTTTCATCTTCCCAAACTGAAACCTCTGTACCCATTAAACTCCCCATCTCCCCTTCCCCGCAACCCCTAGTTACAACCACTCTGGTTTCTGTCTCTCTGATTTGGCCTACTCTCATGTAAGTGAAGTCAAACAGGCCCTAAGTGGCATTCCCCTGCTACCTGAGGGCAAGTAGGGCTTTGAAGAAGCCTGCCAAAGGCTCATGGGGAAGCAAGCCTGGAAAAGCAGAAACCAGGAACAGGAAGAGATGAAGGTCAGGTTCAACCTAGAGCAGGCCCAGGAGTCCCAGACCCAATTTAGCCAGAAGTCAAACATACTGGTACTGGGATCCAGTTAGTCCAGGTCCTTGGCTACACAGGACAGACAGGGCCTCTCAAAGACAACTGAGCCCCAGCTGAACCTCTCAGAGCTTTTTGCAGAGAAGACTAGTCCCCCACTTTGGAAAATATTGGCCGTCTCCAAAACAAATCAGTCCTTGGGGAGGTAGGAAGACTAGGCACTCCAAAACCCAAGTGGCATCGCAGGCACAACAAGAAGGCAAAGAGTGCCTCTCCTGGCCTTGGGCAATGCTGGCCACGTTTCCTCTCCCCTGCCTGCCTACCACCCACTGTCAAAAGGAGTTTTCCTTTCTTCTTTTTTTTTTTTTTGAGATAGAGTCTTGCCATGTCATCAATGCTGGAGTGTAGTAGCGTGACCATGGCTGTCACTGCAGCCTCAACCTCCTGGGCTCAAGCAATCCTCCCACCTCAGCCTCCCAGGTAGCTAGGACCACAGGCACATGTCACCATGCATGGCTAATTTTTTAAACGTTTTTTGTAGAGATGGGATCTCACTATGTTGCTCAGACTGGTCTCAAACCCCTGGCCTCAAGAGATCCTCCTTTCTTGGCCTCCCAAAGAGCTGAGGTCACAAGCATGAGCCATCATGCCCGGCCAAAAATAATTTTTTGAAACAGAGCTCACTCTGTTCAAAAACGAGGGCTAAATTACCTCTTTCTTGCTGCTTGCGGTTCTCGATGATGCCTGGCGTATCCACAAAAGTGACCCTCTCCAGAAGTTTGTGGGGAACCTCAATGCCAATCAGCTTCTCCAGGAAATTCTGGCCAAACTTCTCGAGGGGTGAGAAGGAGCGGGCACTGTCAGCAGCCATGACGATGCCCTCGATGGTTTTCAGCTTGGGCCCATGCATTAGGACCGTGAACTCAGAGGTGGTAGGTTCAGCGCCTGGGCACGCGGGGTGAGAGGACAGGGAATACGGGATCTCTGTGAAATAGACCTACTGAGAAGCATGTGTATATGCTGGGCATCACAAGGAGACTTGCCACAAGAATAGGATACGTTTACTAAGCTACTGGGGCTTTCTTTTAATTGTGGTAAAATATATGTAACACAAAATTTACTTTTTGTTGTTGTTGTTGAGATGGAGTCTTGCTCTGTCACCCAGGCTGGAGTGCAGGGCCGCAATCTTCGCTCACTGCAGCCTCCATCTCCCGGGTTCAAGCAATTCTCCTGCCTCAGCCTCCCAAGTAGCTGGGATTACAGGCATGTGCCATCACACCCAACTAATTTTTGTATTTTTAGTAGACATGGGGTTTCACCATGTTGGCCAGGCTGGTCTCAAATTTCTGACCTCAAATGATCTGCCCACCTTGGCCTCCCAAAATGTTGGGATTATAAGCGTGAGCCACTGCGCCCAGCCTAAATTTGCCATTTTAATCATTTGAAAGCATACAGTTCACGGCATTAAGTACATTCACACTGTTATACAACCATCACCACCATCCATCTCCAGAACGCTTTTATCTTCCCAAAATGAAAACTCTGTATCCATTGAATAGTAACTCCCCACTCACTCTTCCCCCAGCCCCTGGTTACAACCACTCTGGTGTCTTTCTGATTTTGCCTACTTTTATAGAATTGAAATCAGACAGTATTTGTCCTCTTGTCTGTCTTCTTTCCTTTAGGGTAACATCTTCATGGTTCATCCATGTAGCAGATATCAGAATTTCATTCCTTTTTAAGGCTGAATAATAATTTATTGTATGTATGAACAGACCACATTTTGTTGATCCCCTCATCCACGGATGAACACCTGAGTTGTTTCCATGTTTTGGCTATTGTGAATAGTGCTGCTATGGACTTTGGTGCAGCTACCGTTTTTTTGTTTTATCTTTTTTTTGAATTATCTTTTCCTTTTTTTTTTTTTTTTTTTTTTTTTTGAGATGGCATCTCACTCTGTCACCAGGCTGAGTGCAGTGGTGCAGTCTCAGCTCACTGCAACCTCCGCCTCCTGGGTTCAAGGAATATGCTGCCTCAGCCTCCTGAGTAGCTGGGATTACAGGAGCCCACCACCACACCCAGGTAATTGTGTGTGTATGTGTTTTTGTTGTTTGTTTGTTTGTTTATTGAGACAGAGTTTTGCTCTTGTTGCCCAGGCTAGAGTGCAATGGCACAATCTCGGCTCACTGCAACCTCTGCCTCTTGGGTTTGAGCAATTCTCCTGCCTCAGCCTCCTGAATAGCTGGGATTACAGGCATGAGCAACCATACCCAGCTAATTTTTGCATTTTTAGTAGAGACAGTGTTTCTCCATGTTGGTCAGACTGGTCTCAAACTCCTGATCTCACATGATCCACCCGCCTCGGCCTCCCAAAGTGCTGGGATTGCAGGTGTGAGCCACTACGCTCAGCCAATTTTTTGTATTTTTAGTAGAGACGGGGTTTCACCACGTTGCCCCGGCTGGTCTCAAACTCCTGACCTCAGGTGATCCTCCCGCCTTGGCTTCCCAAAGTGCTGGGATTACAGGAATGAGCCACTGCACCTGGCCTTTTTCAAATTTTCTATTTTAACCCCTGCATGTGGCATAACTGCTCTTTTTTATTTATTTATTTATTTTTTAAAAATTTTTTGAGACTGAGTCATGCTCTGTCGCCCAGGCCCGAGTGCCATGGCATGATCTCCGCTCACCACAACCTCTGCCTCCTGGATTCATGCGATTCTCCTGCCTCAGCCTCCCGAGTAGCTGGAGTTACAGGCACACACTACTATGCCTGGCTAATTTTTTGTATTTTTAGTAGACGGGGTTTTACCATGTTGGCCAGGCTACTCTTGAACTCTTGACCTCATGATCCGCCCGTCTTGGCCTCACAAAGTGCTGGGATTACAGGTGTGAGCCACCGTGCCCAGCCCTTCTTTTCTTTTCTTTTTTTTTTTTTTTTTTTTTGAGACAGAGTCTTGCTCTGTCACCAGGCTGGAGTGCAGTGGCATGATCTCAGCTCACTGCAATCTCTGCCTCCCAGGTTCAAGCAGCTCTCATGTCACAGCCTCCCGAGTAGCTGGGATTACAGGCACCTGTCACCACACCCCGCTAATTTTTTTTTAGTAGAGTCGGGTTTTTGCCATGTTGGCCAGGCTGGTCTTAAACTGATGGCCTCAACTGATTCACCTGCCTTGGTCTCCCAAAGTTCTGGGATTACAGGCGTGAGCCATCATGCCTGGCCAGTGAGTTAACTTTTCATGGTGCTTTTACATATGACATTCAAATCCCAACAATCACACAAGAAAACTGATTACCTGTATAGAGCTGATAGCGAGTGTTTTCCAGCCCAAGGAGGTAGTTTATCATGGTAGATTTACCAACACTCCACGGTCCCAGGAACAGCACCATGGGCTTGGAGGTAATCTCTCCATCTGTGGGCAACAGGAATTAGAAATGGAATGAAACCAGCAAAAGTTCACACGAGGGGTATGGCACCGTACTCCAAAGCCTCTGGCTGTCCATCCAGCTGAGTTGTGGAATTCTCTGTGCATCAGATGTGTGTAGCCCCCAGTGACACTTCTCTTGCTACATAAGTGCGACCACCCAGTAAAAAGACACAGAAGTCACTGTCTGGGCCTTGCCCAGATCCTTGGCACATCAGCCCACACCAGAAGAAGGATCTTAGTGAATTCAACAAACTCTGACTCAGAGCTCACTCTAGGTGAGATCTCCTGGTTAAATCTGGAGGAGAAAAGCTCATAGAAAAAGGAGGACAGAGCTTCCCCACAGGGAAAGAATCTGGTTGAGACAGAGGAAGATGGCCATGGACTAGCTTGTATAATCTTGGGTGGTAGACTCAGACCCTACCTGTCTCCAGCCTCTGCAGCTCTCCTCTCCTGCTACCTGGGGCTCCCAAAACTCCCAATACAACCTAATCCTGGGCTCTAGAGCCAGTCTCTCTCTCTCTTTCCCTCCTCTTTTGTTTAGAATCAGGGTCTCCGTTGCCCAGGCTGAAATGCAGTGGTGCAGTTATGCCCCACTACAATTACCAGGCTCAAGCAATCCTCCCACTTCAGCCTCCCAAGTAGTAGCTAGGACTACAGGCATGCACCACTATGCCCAGCTAAATTTTAAATTTTTTTTGTATAGCCAGGGTCTTGCTACATTGCTCAGGCTGGTCTCAAACTAAAGGGCTCAAGCGATCCTCCCCTCTTGGCCTCCCAAAGTGCAGGGATTACAGGTGTGAGCCATCGCACTCACCCTCTTCTAGGGCCACTCTCAAACAATAGCTTGTTAAGTCCATGACAAATTTGCCAGTGCCCAAAACCAAACGATGAACTGGCAATTCTTGGGTCCTACATCCAATGTCCTTACAAAGGCCATGTTGGGGAGATGAACCCGGAAGGCCACTCCAGGTGAGTCCCAAAAGGGGAAAGTAGAATGTCCTAGTGCTTTCAAATCCAGGGAACAGGGAGGGAAGGGGAGAGGTTTTCAACATGGGATATAGTCAATCTTATTGCAGATTTTCAGGCCTCAGCTCTTTCAGCTCTTCCTGGACTACAGCACAGGGGGTTAGCACTGCATAATTCAGCACTGAAGCTCTCCAGATTTGTCTCCCTGAGTCCAGCAGATTGCCCTAAAAACACTAGGCCTTCCCCTTTTGTTTCATTTGTTATGATTTTAATTTACATAATTTCTTGGTTCAACTATCAGGAGTATAAAAACGTAAACAGTGAAAAGTCTCCCATCTCCATCCCAGTCTGCCTTGGCCCTAATGCCCCCTGCATAGGTAACTACTGCTGATTTCTTACATGTTCTTCTAGACATTTTAATGCATATAAAAGCAATATTAGTAGCTATCATATTCCCCATCTTTTTTTTCTGAGACAAGGTCTCACTGTGTCACCCAGGCCGGAATGCAGTGGTGTGCTCATAGTTCACGTAACCTCGACCTCCCAGGCTCAAGCCATCCTCCCACCTCAGCCTCCTGAGTAGCTGAGACCATAGACATGCACCACCACGCCCAGCTCGTTTTTGTACTTTTTGTAGAGATGGGGTCTTGCCATGTTGCCCAGGCTGGTTTCCAACTCCTGGGCTCAAGAATCCACCCACCTCAGCCTCCCAAAGTGCTACTATTACAGGCATGAGCCCAGTGCCCAGCCTTTCCCCATATTTTTTTTTTGAAATGGAGTCTCACTCTGTTGCCCAGACTAGAGTGCAGTGGTGCAATCTCAGCTCACTGCAGCCTCTGCCTCCAGGGTTCAAGCCATTCTCCTGCCTCAGCCTCCCAAGCAGCTGGGACTACAGGTGCATGCCACCATGCCTGGCTAATTTTTGTATTTTTAGTAGAGACGGGGTTTCACCATGTTGGTCAGGCTCATCTTGAACTCCTGACCTCAAGTGATCCACCCGCCTCGGCCTCCCAAAGTGCTGGAATTACAGGTGTGAGCCACCGCGCCCAGCCCCTGTCTTTTTTTTTTTTTTTTTTTTTTTTTAAACAGAGTGGTGCAGTATGCTTCCTCTTCTTCATCTTGCTTTGAGATACTCTGGTCTTCCCTCTCTGAGGCTAAGCTCCATCCTACCTGGGCGGTGTCTTATAAATGTCAGGCACACGTACATTGCCTGAAAGCAACACCATGGCCCTGCTCTATCTGTCCCTGCCTGTGAATACACAGGAGACATATCTCTGTGGATGTCAGGCCCTGGCTGGGGGTCAGGAAGGGATTGGGAGGCTGAGAGGTGGCAGGAGTCCACAGTTACAACCACAGAGATGTCACAGTTTCTAAACACTGGCCCAGGTGATGCCAAGGAGCCATGGATGTTCCCCATTCTCAGAAACAAGCCACAAACAGGGCCCATTCCAGGTGCTGCGGTTTTGTCTCCTCACAGCAGGGGGCACCGCTGGCCTATGCAGAGGTGGGAGGGGAGCCTAGGAGAGGTTACAAGGAAGCTGGCCAGAGACTAGGAGTTATGAGTCAAGCCCAGAAGGTGAGCACAGGGGCCAGGAAACGGGCCCTCCCTGCAGAGCACCATGCCCTGGGGACGTGGGAGCTCCTGACCCCTGCTGCTGTCCACACAAGTTTCCAAGCCTCTGGATCTTAGGGCCCAGTGAGAAAGAAAAAGCCATTGGGCTTTCTCTGTAACCTCACACCAATCTCCCTGTATCTGCTGCAAAGGGGGAGGAGATAACTGGCTCCTAGGCTACAAAAAACTATATAGGTAGCTGTGGAATGGAGAATTCCCTGCTTCCAGCTGTGTAATCCTAGGCAACCCAGCATGTCTCTGGGCCTGAGGTTCTCCTCTGTAGAGCAGAAAGAATACAGACCCTATGATGCCCTGGCCACTGACAGCCATCCAGAGCATCAAATGAGATCATACAGAAACAGCCAAATTAACACAGGGAAACATTTGTAATATCATTCACGAAACAATAAGACACCATTGCTACATTTTTTAAAGATGAGTAACATTTTTAAATGGCATTGCTGTTGGAAAACAAGGACTCTTATCTACTGTTACTGTGAGTACAAATTGGTATCACGGAAGGCAATTTAGCAACAACTAGCAAAATGTGTAATTCCAGTGTTCCAATTTATTTATTTATTATATTTGTTTGGAGTGCACTGGTGCAATCTCAGTTTACTGCAATCTCTGCTTCCCGGGCTCAAATGATCCTCCTGCCTCAGCCTGCTGAGTAGCCGGGACCACAAGCGCATGCCACCACACCCAGCTATCTTTTCTGAGACAGGGTCTCACTCTGTCGTCCCGGCTAGAGTACAGTGGCACAATCTCAGCTCACTGCAACCTCCACCTCCCTAGTTCAAGCAATTCTCCTGCCTTAGCCTCCCGGCCTATAGCTGGGATCATAGGCATCTACCACCATGCCCAATTAATTTTTTATTTTTAGCAGAGTTGGGGTTTCACCATGTTGGCCAGGCTGGTCTCAAACTCCTGACCTCAAGTGATCTGCTTGCTTTGGCCTCCCAAAGTGCTGAGACTACAAGTGTGAAGCACCGTGTCCAGCCATAGGATTGTTTTTAAAAGTCCTATGGATGGAGGATTCTGAAATTATGTATTCTAGTATTGCTCAAATAAGCAAATGCATTATAGATAATGAGAGTCAGGGTTATTACTGTTCTCAGAGAGAGTTACAAATATGGAAAAGGAAAAGCTAAAATTAATCCTGTGGCATTACATTGTAATTGGAGGGTTTTTATATAGATGATGGATAGAGATATTGGTATATGCAGCATATAAATTGGTATATGCATTATATATATAAATTACAGACATGAGCCACCATGCCCAGCCTAATTTTTGGTTTTCGTTTGTTTTTGAGATCGAGCCTTGCTCTGTTGCCCAGGCTGGAGTGCAGTGGTGTGATCTCAGCTCACTGCAACCTCTGACTCCCAGGTTCAAGTTATTCTCCTGCCTCGGCTTCCTGAGTAACTGGGATTACAGGCACACACCACCACACCTTGCTAATTTTTGTATTTTTAATAGAGATGGGGTTTCATCATGTTGGCCAGGCTGGTCTCAAACTCCGGACCTCGTGATCCGCCTGCCTCGGGCTCCCAAAGTGCCGGGATTACAGGCATGAGCCACTGCGCCTGGCCCTAATTTCTGTATTTTTTGTAGAGACAGTGTCCTACCATGTGGCACAGGCTGATCTCAAACTCCTGGGCTCAACCCATCCTCCTGCCTTGGGCTCCCAAAGTGCCAGGATTACAGGCGTGAGCCACCAGGAGGGTGCTGGTTTTCCAGAGCATGGCGTGGCCATGCAGGAGAAGAGCACATAGCCATCAGAGGGAAGGAGGGAGGTCTCCACACACACAGCTCGCATAACAGGATCCCATGTTCATACAATCAAAAACGACATCCTTCTGTGCACTCACACATGCAGGAAAGGCCTGGAAGTCTTCACATGAAACTACAATGGTGGTTTTCTCTGGGAGTCGAATTAAGGAAAGTGGAAATCAAGGACGGAATTTGTATTTTTCGATGTATGTTATTCTGCACTATTTGAATGTTTTGCAACAAGTGTGTCTTATTTTTATTATTTTGAAAACCAATTTTGTAAACAATCCAGGCCCAAGGGAAGCAGATGGGGAAGGGCAATGGGAGGAGGGGAAGGAATGGGCGATCAGAGGACTTAGGCACCACCCGTGAGTAGATGGGGGGCACCTGTGGGCTCTGGAGCACAGGAGGAATCCAAATCAGCATTATCACCCTCGAAGACTCAAATACACACAACTAAAGTATAAAGGCTTAAAACCAAAATGCTATCTGGTAAAGCATTGCACTCTACTGGTGAAAGGGTAGTTCCTGTGACAGAAGTGTCATCCTTTCCAACTGCCGGGGGGAGCCCAGACCCAGACCCACAGGTCCTTGCACACATCACAAACGAGCTCCTGAACCTGTGTGGGCACCAGGGGAGTCCGGTCTGGTTAGTGGTGCAGCCCCGCTGACAGGCCTGCACCGTACCCATGATCTCATGCCCTACCTGTGATCTCATGATGTACCTGTGATCTCATGCCCTGTCATCTCATGCCCTACCCATAATCTCATGCCCTACCCATGATCTCATGCTGTACTTGTGATCTCATGCCCTGTGATCTCATACCCTACCCATGATCTCATGCCCTACCCGTGATCTCACACTATACTTGCGATCTCATGCCCAACCCGTGATCTCATGCTCTACCCGTGATCTCATGCCCTACCCGTGATCTCATGCCTTACCCGTGATCTCATGCCCTACCTGTGATCTCATGCCTCACCTGGGATCTGATGCCCTACCTGGGATCTCATGCCCTACCTGGGATCTCATGCCTCACCTGGGATCTCATGCCTCACCTGTGATCTCATGCCCTACCTGTGATCTCATGCCTCACCTGTGATCTCATGCCCTACCTGTGATCTCATGCCTCACCTGTGATCTCATGCCTCACCTGTGATCTCATGCTGCCGGAGCTCGTTGTACTTGTAGGACTGCTCCAGGGGCTTGATGGATGAGTGGTAGATCTTCCGAAGCCTCTGCAGCACCGCTAAGACAGAGAGGGTGAAGGGAAAAGCATCAGGCAGGTACGATCCAGGCAGCATCTCCACTGTGGAGGGGGTCTCACCATCCAGGGCAGCTCCAGCTCTGCCTGGTGGGGAGCAGGCGCCATTTGCAGCCTGGCAACCACGCAATGTATTTGCAGTTGGGGAGCTGGCCCACATCTCAACCCACAGAAACCTTCAAACCAAAAGGCATTCTCTTACCCACCCCTAAAGCCTCCTGAGCTGTTTAGTTATTTTTATTTTTTTAGAGACAGAATCTCACTCTGTCACTCAGGGTGGAGTGCAGTGGTGTAATCATAGCTCACTGCAGCCTCTAACTCCTGGGCTCAAGCAACCCTCCCACCTCAGCCTCCCAAAGTGTTGGGATTACAGGCATAAGCCACTGTAGCTTGGCTTTTTTTTTTTTTTTTTTTTTTTTTG
>CAUYLG010018580.1:0-22567 GCA_963573385.1 Cacajao melanocephalus
CTCAGCCTCCCAAACTGCTGGGATTACAGGCATGAGCCTCTGACTGCCTCAGCCTCCCAAACTGCTGGGATTACAGGCATGAGCCTCTGACTGCCTCAGCCTCCCAAACTGCTGGGATTACAGGCATGAGCCTCTGCACCCTGCTCAGATTTTTTATTTTTTAAAGAAAGAATCATTAGCTAGACATTAATAGCATCAGCAGGCTGACAAAGCATATGACTGAGGCAAATAAAAGTCTGCAGAAAAGTAAAGACAGAAAATCAGAACTGATGAAATTCTAGGACTCAGAAGGACATTACTAGTAGACACAATTTTCTTTTTGAAATTTCAAAGACTGTAACCTCATCATTGTTGAGATAAAAGTAATGCAGAAATGGGTGACTAATTGGTGAATAGAAGCAAAATATGAACGACTAGTTTCATGGGTCACAAAGAAGTAAAAATTTCTGGCAGGTACATAAGAACATTCTCATTGTATTTTATACTTTTACAAAATCTGTAAGAATATTTTTTTCAGTCCCATATGCTGCATATTTATATCTGAAATCAGAAAAACATGTTCTTAAAGTTGGGCCTCCACCACTTATTGTCTGTGAAATTTGAAATGTTTTTTTGTCCAGTGTTAGTTTTAGCATTGGATAAATGAGAGTAAAAACAGCATCTCGTTTACAGTAGGCACATTAAATAACATGTTGTATGTTTATCACAAAGATTCCAGAAAAAGAACTTATTCTAAAGAGAGAAATAAAAATTCATTTAAATATCAACTTGATCAGAGATATTGCCATGTAAAATACAGAAGGTAGAAAAATGTCAAACTCCTGGTAAACATTTTGTGATACAAATTCCAAATCATCTTTACTATCCTCTATAAAGTATTAATTCAGAAAAATGCTGGAGAAGCAGTGAACTAATGCGTTCTTCATTAGGCAGTTTCACATACACCACCTGATTTGCAGCACACACACAAAAAATGTGCTATTTTTGTAATAAGGAAAATGAAATCAGAGCAGTGCTATCCTCCAGTTAATAATTACAGAGTCATGAACTGAAGCCAATTTTAGTTTTAATCCTAAACTCAAAATTCCATAATACCTGTTATAACAACTACAATACAATGCTGTCTTTCAAGAGGAAATAGAAAACGGGAAAAGAAAAGTAAGTTCCTTGATTTTCATGTTCATATTTAGCTGTAAAGCCACCTCTATATCAAGCTGCCTCAATTTTACAGGAAATGACCTCCACATTAACTACTCGTTCTTTGAGATTTGTTGATGGTTTGAAAGCTGGTCTCTTTGGTGTGTCTTACTAATTATTCTAGGTGATCTGTTTTCTGTGGTGCACATCAGCAATGAATAGAAATGTGATGACAATATTGCTACAAGTAATGGCAAGAATACATTATACACCTCTATTATAATATATACCCACATAAAACAGTTTATCAGACAAATGTTTCTGTGATATATTTGGAAAAACAGTTACATATATGAAAAAACTATCCCAATGTGAAGTAAGAAGAAGTTAATCATGAATGTATGAAGGTGTATAAATAGGAATTTTTTGAAAAGACAGATCTGTTATGACAAAAAGATGCAGAGTTTAGATGCTATAGTTTTTTTTTTTTACATTAAAAATAAGAGATCATGTTCGACAGTAATTAACTCAAAAGACCAATTAAATAAAACAATAATAGCATTGCTTTATTTCATGTACCTCATCAAATTATTTTATAAACTTCACCCCCATTGAGAGTCGCATAAATATACAAAATTTGAAAACATTTCAAATTTTAAACTATACTTATTTATTCTTCAGTGATTGAATTATAGTTATTTTTGACCAATAAGGATGATCTCAGATCAAGTTTTAAGCATTATTTATTTTTCACCATCTAAATACATGGATAATTTATAGTTTTAGTATAACATAATAAATCTTTATAACTTTATTTCCAAAAAATATGTATTTAAAAACAATAGCTATGATCTAAAACTATTTTGCTAGCATGCCACCAAAGAAATTTAGACAATAGAGAAACAGTACAATTTACAATGTTTTAACATAGTTTTTTAAAAATTGTACTTTAGGTTCTGGGGTACATGTGCAGATCATGCATTATTGTTGCATAGGTACTTACATGGTAAGATGGTTTGCTGCCTCCAACCCCCGTCACCTATATCTGGCATTTCTCCAAATGTTATCTCTCCCCAGCCTTCCCACCCCTTGCTGTCCCTTCCTCCCGCCCCCCTAACAGACCCCATACACTACTTAAATTTTTAGTGATGGGGACAAAGTACTATGCGTAGCTATATTTTAAAATTAAAAGCTAGTTAGTTTTCCAAAATGTTCCAGGGCCAGTTTTCAAGAGGAACGCTTCCAGCTTTTACCAATTCAGTATACTCTAGGCTGTGGGTTTGTCATAGATGACTCTTATTATTTTGACATATGTTCCTTCAATACCTAGTTTATTAAGAGTTGTTAACATGAAGTGGTGTGTAATTTTATTGAAAGCCTTTTCTGCATCTATTGAAATAATTTTGTGGTTTTTGTCCTTAGTTCTATTTATTTAATGAATCAGATTTATTGGTTTGCATATGTTGAACTAACCTTACATCCTGAAAATAAAGCCTGCTTGATCATGGTAGATTCGCTTTTTGATGATCTGCCAGATTCTCTTTGCAAGTATTAATATTCTGCTGAGAATTGTAAAATCAATGTTCATTGAGAATATTGGCTTGAAGTTTTCTCTATTTTGTTGTGTCTCTGCCAGGTTTTGGTATCAGGATAATACTGGCCTCACAGAATGAGCTGGGGAGGACTCCCTCTTTCTCAATTTTTTGGAAAAGTTTCTGTTGGAATGACACTGGCTCTTCTTTGTACATCTTGGAGAACTCAGCTGAGAATCCATCAAGTCCTGGGCTTTTTTTTTTTTTTTTTTTTTTTTGGTTGGTAGGCTATTTATTACTGATTCGGGTTTGGAGCTCAGTATTGGTCTGTTCAGTGAATCAATTTCTTCCTGGTTCAGTCTTGGGAGGGTGTATGTCTCCAGAAATTTGTTGATCTTTTCTAGGTTTCTAGTTTATGTCCATAGTAGTTTTTGATGGTTATTTTTATTTCTGTGGGGTCAATAATAACATTCCCCTCGTCATTTCTAATCATGTTGATAAGCCCCTTTAAAAGTCGCACAAGACAAGAATATCCTCTCTCATCACTCTTATTCAACATAGTATTGGAAATCCTAGCCAGAGCAATCAAGCGAGATAGAGAAATAAAGGGCATCAAATAGGAAGAGAGGAGGTCACACTCTCTCTGTTTGTAGGCGATATGATTCTATATCTAGAAAACCCATAGTCTCATCCCAAAAGCTCCTTAAGCTGATAAACAACTTCAGCAAAATTCTGGGACATAAAATCAATGCAAAACAATTATAAGCATTTTTATACACCAACAGCAGCCAAGCTAGGATCCAAATCAGAAAGGCAATCCTAGTCACAGTTGCCACAAAAAGGATGAAATACCTAGGAATACAGGTAACCAGGGAAGTGAAAGATGTCTACAAGGAAAATTGCAAAACACTGTTTAAAAAAAAAATCAAAAAGCACACAAATAGAAAAACATACCACGCTCATAGATAGGAAAGAAGAATCAATATTATTAAAATGTCCATACTGCCCAAAGCAATGTACAGATTTAATGCTATTCCTATTACACCACCAATGACATTCTTCACAAAACTAGAAAAATCTATCTTAAAATTCATATGGAACCAAAAAAGTGCCCAAATAGCCAAAGCAATCCTAAGCAAAACAAACAAAGCTGGAGACATCACATTACATGACTTCAAACTATACTACAGGGCTACAATCACCAATACGACATGGTACTGGTAAATACAGGCACATAGCCCAATGGAACAGAATACAGAGGCCAGAAATAAGACCACCCACAGAATAAAGAGGCCAGAAATAAGACCACACACTTATGATCACTGAGCTTCAACAAAGGTGAAAAAAACAAGCAATGAGGAAAAGACTCCCTAATTAATAATTGCTGCTGAGATAACTGGCTACCCATATGCAGAAGATTCAAGCTGAAATTCTTCCTTAGACCATATACAAAAATAAACTCAAGATAGATAAAAAACTTAAACATAAGATCTAAAAGTATAAAATCCTTGGAAGACAACCTAAGCAACACAATCCTGGACATAGGAATGGGAGATTTCATAAAAAATACACCAAAAGCAATTGCAACAGAAACAAAAATTGACAATTGGGATATAAGTAATCTTAAGAGATTCTGTACAGCCAAAAAAATTATCAACAGAATAAACAGACTACCTACAGAATGGGAGAACATTTTTGCAAACTATGCATCTGACAAAAGTCTACTATCCAGCATCTATAAAGAACTTAAAGAACTTTATAAGAAAAAAAAAGAAACATTAAAAAATGGGCAAAGGATAAGAACAGACACTTTCCAAAGGAAGACATATATGCAACCAACAAGCACATTGAAAAAGCTCAATGTGACTGATCCTCAGAAAAATGCAAATAAAAATCACAAAGATATACCATTTCACAACAGTCAGAATAGCTATTATTAATAAGTGAAAAAGTAACAGATGATGGTGATGTTGTGGAGAAAAGGGAACACTTACATGCTGTTGGTAGGAGTGTAAATTAATTCAACCATTGTGGAAAGCAGTATGGTGATTCCTCAAAGAGCTGAGAATGGAAGTATCATTTGATCTAGGGATTCCATTACTGGTTACGTACCCCCAAAAATATTTGTTCTGTTATAAAGATGCATGCATATATTCATTGCAGTACTGTTCACAAAAACAAAGACATGGAATCAACCTAAATGCTCGCTGATGACAGATTGGATAAGGAAAATGTGGTATATATACACCATGAAATACTACACAGCCATAAAAACAAATAAGACCATGTCTTTTGTGAAAAAAATGGATGGAACTGGAGGCTGTTATTTTTAGCAAACTAACACAGGAACAGGAAACCAAATACTGCATATTCTCAATTATAATTGGGAGCTAAATGATGAGAACTTAGGAACACAAAGGAGAAAACAACAGACACTGGGGTGTACCTGAGGGTGGAAGGTGGGAGGAGGGAGAGGAGCAGAAAAGGTAACTATTGAGTTCTGTGCTTAATCCCTAGGTGATGAAATAATCCGCACAACAAACCCCTGTGACATGAGTTAACCTATGTAACAAATCTTCATTTGTTCCCCCGAGTCTAAAAAAAATTAAAAAAAAAAAACTTAGCAACACAACAATGTATTTTATGAATAAGCTACATTGCTATACCAATATAACATTAGTTTAGAAAAACAGCATTACTTACATCTATATTATGCATAATCTGTTTTTTAAAAAAATAATCTAAGGTGGATAATGTTTGTGCTTATGCTTTGATATAAAGAATTAATAGTATTTTTTATAAATTACCAAGAAAATACAGTCATGCTAAAAGAAAATAATAACCAAGATATTTATTAGATCAGTATATAGAAAAAAAGCAAAATCCAAAGCATAAAACAATGTTCCAAATACAACTACTCAAAACTGTATTTTCAGTAAATTTATAAGTTGCTAATGATTATTCTGTTATTAACTAGCAAGTGTGACTTACACAAGTATTGCTAAACTATATTAAACTTTGTTGTTGATATCCACACATATATAAAATGAAGTATTTGATTATAATACAAAATATTTGGTGATAACAATTTTCAGCATGTTAAACAAAAATATTGATATAGATTTTCATTTTAGTAGAGGAGCAATCAATTTGCATAATTGAACTTAAGATGCCATATTGAATTCATCTATATTAAATAGCCATATCTGAAACTATAGGGAAACTTTAGGCCAGGTGCAGTGGCTTACCCTGTAATCCCAGCAATTTGGGAGGCTGAGGTAGGCAGATCACCAGGTCAGGAGTTCGAGACCAGCCTGGCCAATATGGTGAAACCCCGTCTGTACTAAAAAATACAAAAATTGGCTGGACATCGTGGTGGGCACGTGTAGTCCCAGTTACTTGGGAGGCTGAGGCAGAAGAATCACTTGAAACCAGGAGGCGGAGGTTGCAGTGAGCCGAGATCATGCCACTGCACTCCAGCCTGGTAACAGAGTGAGATTCTAACACAAAAAAAAAAAAAAAAAAAAAAAAAGAAGAAATTTTAAGTTATAGAGCACCTAAAGGAAGGGAAAAATGTAGTAGTGTGATAGCCTGTACTCACTTTTTACATGTTTCTTTCAAGTCCCTAGGAGTGAACACTATTACTGACTTCCATGGACAAAGATAAAAAAACAAATGTAAAAAGCATAATTATTCTAGGCCTAAATTGATTCTATTGTTGAGCAGACTTTACAAGCCCTTTAGTACTTCATTGTGCACAGGTAAGATAAAATTAACAAGTTAGCTGATGGTAACTTGATGTAGAATGCTTTTATTAATCTATAAAAATATCCCAAAGAATCTCTGGTGGGAACCATAATGATAAACTATGATATATTTAAATTCTATAAATTGTGGCATAAGTCCTAGAGGGCAGGGGATATATATTTTTATATAGAGTAGGCAGCAATATAAAATTACTATGAATAGGGTTACAGAGTGAAAGAAAATGAAAATCAGAGAAAATACAAAAATATAACTATGTTTAAATATTTTTATGTGGTCAAACTATAGCAATTTAAATAGCCCACTAATAAAAGTTTACTTGACAGCATAAATATTTTTTTAAAAATTACTTAACTTTATGCTAAACTATTAATTATGTAGCACTTCATCACTATTGTTTTAAATCAAGTATTTTATGTTTTCCTAAATATGTGTGATATTAATGAACACTAAAGAAGGATTCAGCCTTTGTTATTTTCAACTTATTCTGAAATTTACACTTCAACTGTTCAGGCTCATAGTGTGTGTGTGTGTGTGTGTGTGTGTGTGTAGGAATTTATATATAAGGATGAAATGAAAAATAATGAAAAGCATGTGATACCATATTTGTAATTTTTTTAAAGTACAAACGATGCTACATATTTTTTTACACATGCACATATGAAACTGAATAGATAAAAAATGACAGGATATACAGTAATTTGGTAAGAGTCATTATTAGGTAGACTTTTAAGTATGATTTGAAACCTGAAACTTTGTTCTTTTATAGATTTTTTGCAAGATTAAAGTTATTTTCTTGGAAGAAAAAAATAGGTTTAAATAACTACATTCTGATTTCTCTTGCCACTAAACTGTTCACTAATAGAGGTAGTTCTGATAATCCAGGGTTCCCTTAGATATAATTAACTGAAAATGATACCTATAATAATCAAGCCCTGTTCATAAGTTTCTTAGAATTTCTCACATTGCAAAGCTCCCCTTGCAGACTAGTATGAGATAAAATAGAACATGTTTCAATATGAGCATTTTGCCTGTAAGAAAGAAAAAAAACTCTTACATTCTGGTAAACTTTCCAAAGAATGTATCAATAAAAAATGAAGATTTAAAAAAATGAACAATTTTACAGCCTAACTTATTCTTTAATGTCCCTATTTTGCTAGACAAGTTTAAGTACATCTGAATATATTTTATACAATAAAAAATTAAAATGACAGGTATAATTGTTTAGAAAAGCACGAGTCAATTACATGAGAATATCAGAAGTTTTATAATATTTTATTAGAAGTATTTGTCAACATTATTGCAAAAAAACTTCACTAGCCCAATTTTTTGGCTATTGTTATAATTTACCTTTAGCCATTCTTCAATTACTTTAAAAAGATAGCCAGAGATAAAAGTGTAGACATGACATCCTGAAACCACTGCCATTCTAAACTAAATAGTAATCAGAATTTATCTAAAGAGTGCTACTTAACCTCTGTTCACTACTCAGCTAAAAGGTTCCAGTGGAAAGTAGGTCTGGAAGCAAAGTCAAGCAAATCAGGGTTAAAAAAAATCTTTAAAATAATCTTTGTACTTGACCATCAAAATAAAATTTAGCTGAACTATCATTTCAATTTAGAGCATAATATGAAGTTATTTTGTATGGTAAGTGCAGCTGGTAAGATCTATGTGATTTCTTCCTAGATATACATGTATATGACTAATTCTCAAACATTTTCCAGGTCTGCTTACTTATATGCAATGTTATCTTAAGAAATAATCATGTCTTCAAATAATAATCATAATGACAAAATGGGGAAAGTCATTACTTGTGACAGCTGCTAATAGAAAATCTATCATTAGAAAGTTCACCTGGGAACTGGGATGTTTGGAACAAAAATTAGGGTAGATGGATGTATTAGTCCATTTTCAGGATGCTGATAAAGACATCAGAAACTGGAAAGAAAAAGAGGTTTAATGGACTTACATTTCCACATACCTGGGGAGGCCTCACAGTCACGGCAGAAGGCAAAGAGAAACAAGTCATGTCTTTCATGGATGGTAGCAGGCAAAGAGAGAGCTTATGCAGGGAAACTCCCATTTTTAAAACCATCAGATCTCATGAGACTCATTATCACAAGAACAGCACAGGAAAGATCCACCCCATAATTCAATCACTTTCCACCAGTTTCCTTTCATGACATGTGGGAGTTATAATTCGAGGTGAGATTTGGGTGGGGACAGAGCCATATCAATGGAAAAGAAAGAAAAGGCGCCAAGAGGATCTAAGGTTACTTGAACTGCTCAGTGTCAGTGGCTCAGGTTTCTCTTCCCTTCCACACTACAGCTTTGACTAATTTAGAAGAATCTGCATTTAAGAAGAAATCAGAGGAACTAAGTTGTCAAAGAATCTTCAGTTTCTTTCGAATTCATAATGTCAGATATTAAAGTACTAGGCAATGCCACACCTTAAACATTCTCAGAGAAAGAGACTTTTACATAAGCACATTCTTGATCCATAAAATATTCTGCAGCCATGCTTCTCAGTTTAACAAGAATATGAACCACTTGGAGGATCCTCTTTAAATATGTATTTTGATGAAAAAATATGGAGTGTGATCTGAAATCATGCATTTCTAGTAAGATTCTGTGATGGCAACTCTGTTAGTTTTGATCATATGTATCTTCAATGACCTCCTAGGTTAGAGTTCTTGTAACATTATAAAAATAAATATTTTACTATAAATTAGAAGACAAACAGATGTACTAGAGATTTGTATTTAAGGATTTCATTCAAAATGAATTTTCTCCTTTTCTTGACACATGATGTATCTAGTCATGCAGTCACAGAGATGTGTTATCATTCCTGACTTCCAAAAAACCATCTCAAAGAAAAAAAAAATCTTACTTTGAAAAATTAAGGGAAGATAATTATTAGAAAGAATAATCCTGATAAGAAAAAAGAAAAGTAAGAAAAAAAAGAGAGTTAAAAAAAAAGAGAGAGAAGAAAGCAGATTCTAAGTCTTCTTACTTTAGTCACTTCAACACTGTTCTTTTAAAATATCATGTTTCACCACCATCCATCCTGATGCTATTTGAGAATCAAGCTCTAACAACTTGGCGTTTCACCCACAGAGTCTCATTTAATTTCACAATGACTCTGCCAGAGTTTTATAAAGGAAAAATGCAGTTCAGAGAGGTTACGTTACTTGAGAAAGCTAAAAATTGGCAGAGCTCTTATCTGAAGCCAAATTTTTGTCTTTAAAACATAAATACTGTGTTCATGACTCTATTCTGGAGGGGAGCATGACTGATGCCCACAACAACCAAACAAAACAAAAAAACAGCTTTCCCGTCTGACAGCCTTGACCAGGGCACTTCTCTTCGGAACTTTAAAGATGATACTTTTTTTTGGCAGTCCTAGGCTTAATTCACCTGTTTCAGAAGTGCAACCCCAAGTGAAATCTATTTGCATGCTCTGAAAGGGACTCTTTTTCTGGAAGTAACAGAAGCTTCAGGATGGAAATAGTAATGGAAGAAAGCAGCTACATTGTGATGGGAAGAAGATGACCAGATTTCTCTCTTTTGCTTAATTTTCTAATTGTAAGAATACTACTAATAAAAGGACACAATTACTCATTAATAAAGGAAGAAAATTGTGACAGAGTAAAATTACATTAATATCAAGATGATGTATGAAATAGACAGTAGTAATGATACAGTGCTTAAGTCTGACTATTGCCTATTACATTAGGACTTGCGATGAGCAATTTTATGTGGCCTTTGACATGGCCACAAAGTGCCCAGATATTTGGCTGAACATATTCTTGGTATTTCAGTTAAAGTGTTTCTGGATGAGAGTAACATTTATACCAGTGGACTGAGCGGAGCACATTGCCCTGTCTACAGTGGGTGGGCCACATCCAATCTACTGGAGGCCTGAATAGAACAAAAAAGACAGTAAGAGAGAACTTAGTTTCTACCTGTCTTCAAGTCTTCTTTTGCTTTTGGACTTGGATTTGGACTGGAACTATACCGTTGGCTCTCATGGGTCTGTCTCTAGCATGCTCACTGAAGATTCTGGAACGTCTCAGCCTCTAAATCCACATGAGCCAATCTCTTCTAACACACACATACATACTATTGGCTCCGTTTCTCTGACTAACTCAGAATAATATAGCTTGCTTCTGAATTTAGGATTTTAGTTCCACATTTCTGAGAAACTGCACATGTAAATCTATGCTTATTTCATTCTACCTTTTCCAATTAGTAAATATTTCAGGTTCATGATGCAGTCACAATATTTTTTGCATCTCATAATAGCCTGCTTGTAAATAATAGATGAAAATATCACTTTAGAAATGTAGAGCATTTATCTGTACATTAGTATTGAAAGTTTTCACTAACAGATACTTGGGCCTCCCTTCTCTTTACTCTCATTTAGTATTTATTATGTCCTAAGGAGACTCAAAGTAATAAAGCTTAGGAAACAGAATGGTTGACACATTCTTAGGAGGTGCGGTGGATGTCACAAAGCCTGTAGGCATTTTGAAAATAGGCTGCATGCCATCTGTAGTCTTACTGAACCTGAGTTGTATGGACAAAACGTAATAAGGCAAAAACCTTTTCCCTAGTCCAATAGTTTTAAAGCTATCCCTAGCTTAAATATTCTTCCATTACCTAATTTACATTCATGTAATTTTAGGTGACATTATTAAGGGTCATGCAAAGGCCAGAGAAGCCAATAATTACTTTTTACCCTTATATTAAATTATTCTTAGAAAAATTTAAAATTTTAAAATTCTAAGTCATGCAGTACCATCTCATGAGCCCTGAATGGTTGTCAAAATAATATTCAGGACTTACTGTAATAAATATTTTATACTGTTAAGAGAAAAAAATGGCTAAGTATTCAAAAATTTAGAAGAATATATTGATACATAGACAGAGCAATGCATAATCAATTGTTGAAACAAGCATATATCCAAATTGGAGGAAATATTCTCAACTATTTGTTAAGTAGATGTAACCAGAAAAAAAATTGTTGTAAAAATTATTGCTTATTTTTGTACTGGATTAAGTGTTAATGCTGGTAATACCCATTAACAAATTGCCAGTGTCCAACTGGCTCCCTGAATTTATTTTTTTTAGATAACTTTATTGATATATAAAAGTGCAGCTATTTAAGGTATACAATTTGCTGAGTTTAAGCATGTGCATACACTTGTGAAACCATCATTATTTAGTTTTTTAAACTTGATATCCTTCTCTCATACATTTGTGTGCCCTTAGGAGGAAATTCAATCTCTGTGGGATATTACCTCTGGAGAGTCAGGGAGAGATTAGGCAGTAGGCAAATTCAACAGCAGGACCATGAGTTAGCCAGGTTACTGCTTGTTATTTAGACAGTTGCAGCTATTGAATCTGGTTAAGAAAAGGGAACCAGTCTGGGAAAAATAAAGGTGATAACCTGCCCTTAGAACCATTAAATAACTTTAGAGAACTATAACTACGTAGGTTTCAGTCAAGTAGCTAAAGAAAGAATCACATATGGGTAAAAAAATGCATAAGACACAGGCAGTCAAACTATTCCATCTGAAGGATGCAGACTTGTAATTGACTACTGCCTTAAAGATGAAAATAACTGGTCCAGCGCTAGCACACCTAGAATTTACTGCACAGGTTATAGGCCTTGGCTTCTGCATCCTCCATCCTGTCTAAAATAGAAATTGCCGTCAATGAAACTCATAAGTTACAAACCAAGTAAACTTAAGTACCCAGAGGTAAGTCTGTTTCTTAGTAACTAAGAGGTTTACAAATATGGGAAGACCTAGGATTAAATATAAGAGGATTAAATTAATCCAGTTTATAGAATGGGCATCTTTGTATAACATTTAGAAACACTCTTTGTATGATCGTTATTTAGAGTTTTGAAAATATTTAACAGCATTGGGATGTTGGCAAATATTACCATTTTTCTTACAAATATATTCTCACTATGTTATTTCTAAGATATTTTTAAGTATTTGGAGAATGTGCTTTTTCTGCTTATTAACATCAAGTTCTTGAAGTCATTGAAAATAAAATTAAAAGCATTAATATAAATGTAGCTACTTAGCTGGTTGTTTAAGGGTATTTTATTAAATTTGAGATCATCAGACAATAATTTAAATTTCTTCAAAATGAATGTTTTATTTTACATAAAATTTATATATTTATAAATAGGTAAACCACAGTTAAAGAATACTAGCCCCTTTAAACTTGTCATTTCAAAGAAGTAGTAAACTCCAAGTAATTCTAGTCTTTTATACATATAAGCTCCTCTCAGTCACAAAAGTTGCACATTCTCAAAAATAGATCTTTATAGTTTGTTTAATAAGGGGTGTGTGAAGATAATAAATACTACTATTAGTATCTTAAACCAAAATAGCAACAATCATAATCGTAGTAATACAAATTATGTACTAAAAAATTAGGAAAGAGATAAAGGACTGGAAATTAAATTGTAGGCTTTTTGCTTCTAGGTCACACCACTGCAGCTGAAATTGAGATTCAGGGAAATGCTTCTGCTTTGGTTATCACTATCATTGCAGCAACCACACTGCACCATGCCACAAAACTAGAGACCAGGTAATCCAGCCACTGCTAACACTCTATTTTGCCAAAGTCTGCCATTTTATCCAAGATGAAGCTTTCTGAATCTGATGCAAGTGCCTGATAGAGGAAGGATGGCAATATAGAATTTCGCTTTCCTCCTCCTTCAAGTAGAGGAAGGGTGGGATGAGGGTTGAGATGACTACGCAATCATAATGCACATGAATGATTAGAAAGTCTCAGGTAGGCATGATGAATAAAGACTTTTTTTTTTTACTTTAAGTTTTGGGACACATGTGCAGAATGTGCAGATTTGTGACATAGGTATACATGTGCCATGGTGGTTTCCTGTACCTATCAATCTGTCATCTAGGTTTTAAGCCCCATATGCATTAAGTATTTGTCCTAACGCTCTCCCTCCCCTTTCCTCCCACCTCTGACAGGCCCTGGTGTGTAATGTTTCCCTCCCTGTGTCCATGTGTTCTCATTATTCAACTGCCACTTATGAATGAGAACATGTGGTGTTTGGTTTTCTGCTCCTGTGTCAGTTTGCTGAGAATTATGGCTTCCAGCTTCATCCATGTGCCTGCAAAGGACATGAATTCATTATTTTTTTATGGCTGCATAGTTTTCTATGGTGTATATGTGTCACATTTTAGGAATAAAGATTTTTTAAAAGTGCCTGAACAAAATGTGTCATAGATTGAGAGATATGTGTTTTGAAACAATTAATTTTAGAAGGGCTATCTTTAAGAAGACACTTTGTTTTAGCAGTTATACAAGCCAACATCATTAGGCAGCATAAAACACAATCATCTGCATCTTCAATTAACATGAGAAACAGATTACAGATCTCCTTATCTAGTGCTAAGTCTGACATCATACCTAAACTTCACACTACTTTAGTCTCACAGCACATAATTCATAGGACTAAATTGAAAAAGGCACTTTAATATGTCATCCTTAACAATATTATTAAAACATATTATTCAAGTGTTATCCATAAATCTCCTGCTTTGGTGTTGGAAAATATTGTGGTATAGGATTAAAAAAAAGTAGCAGAGAAAGGAAACACAACTGGAAAACGTAAGTAAAAATGAAAACTGGTAATATATTTTGATCCTAAATTATGAAGTTTAAATATGCTCACACAAATTGTGAAGACAGACTAACATCTAATAATTCTGCTTCTCTCTTATTGGGTTATTCCATATGCAAATGAAATAAATGATCTCACAGGATGATGAATTGCACTTAATAAAACAATACAGGATCATTATAATAATAGAATAGATATATATTGACAGTAAGTACACACAAAAGGAGTACCATTAATATTTGATTTATTTAGGCAGCCGAGTAGAAGATATAAAATAAAACAAAAACCCTATGCAATCAAGAGGTAAAAACTGGACTTTGCTTCAGTGACGTGTTGCTTGCAAACTCCAATTTTACTATCCATTGCTTAAAATTCCTAACCTACCTCTAAATTTATACAGACACTTTCATTTATAACATCATCTGTTAAATAAAGGATATTCAATCATGATTGCCTTCAGTGTGTCAAGCATTTTTGTAGGTTTTTAAAAAGTTTATTATTTCAGTTAATGTGGAAATGTTTTCATTTTTATTTCTTTTAAAATATTAATATTTCTCTTACAGCACGATACTTTGAAATGATTTTCTTATTCCAAATTTATTTTAAAATAACCTATGTTAAAGTTTTGTATTGATTTTTTACATTTAAATTCTACTGCAGCCAAAACTTATTTGGACTTATGCTATGAGTTTTTGGTCTCATTTGTGTGTGATTACCCAGCATTTAACTATTGGTTTTGTGTCTTCCATCTCTTTTTCTTTTTCCTTTATCTCCTGTCATGATTGCATAGGGACCAGTTATTCTTCCCTTGTAACATGGATGTGAAGCTAAAGTTACTTGAACATTTTCTTAGTTTTCTCCAGAAAATTGACATTTATCTTATTTTTTTCTTTTAGCCTTCTGAATGGTATTTCTATTTGTATTTCAGTATTTTTCTTAAACCTTGTAATAGTTTTCCCCTGATTTTCCTTGATACTTTATCTCCTGTGATTCAGATTTTTCTTCCTATGTTTATTTTTTTCTCCCCAGAAATGGTGTGTGATGTTATTTTGGTCTAAATCAGCCCCCATTTTGATTTTAGAACTTGCTCTCCTAGCAGTATCAGGCATAATTCAGGCCCTGTTCTAATAGCTCCTGTGTAGCAGGCATCATATCTATGATATGGTATCTATGATACCAAACACTTCTTTTTATTTAACTGCTCATTTCTCCCAGTAGAAGCAATATAAATTGCTTGAAAGATGATAAGGCAGTCTACATTTTTTTTTACCAGCCTAGCATACTCAGTCCCTAGTGTTTTCGATTATATCTCTCAATCAGAATTCTTTATGCAAGAGTAATACACATGATACACATTACTGCTTCAACCATTTGCCTCTATGCTCCACATTCTTTCCACCTAAACTGTAAGGAGTAGAAGTGAGGCTGGTGATACCCTTACTTGGACTGACATAAACAGTTGGATAGTGAGTTAAATCCTTTTCTGGTGGAAGAAAATGTTGCATTTCTAAGTAAACCTAGTGAAGAAATGCTATATCCATTCCCTACCTACTTGGTTAAAGTTGGCACCAATTTATTTCTAAGAGTGAATTATAATTTTATTATGTGTAGATTTTACATTTTTTCTTTGCTTTAGTAAATAAAACTTTTCTGGAGTAATCCTCAAGTTGAATAGACATTTGCATTTTGCATAGTCTCCAGATATATTTATGTGATAATGAGAAAAGATACATTAGTGACTTTTAGCATGATGTGATTTAAATGCAAAAGTCTTATTTTTAAATTCACCTTTTGAATGGAATATAATTCTTCCACAGTGACCAGACAATATAAAGTACCATAGGACTTATATTACCTTGTTCTATACCATAAAAACATAAAAGCCAGCTGATGCTGCATTAGGTAATTTTGACATCTACATTTTCAAGCTACCATATATTACACTTAACTATAGTCTATTGTCCATAATATTTTTTTTTCACTTGTTAGTGTGGGTTCCTTATGTTTTCCTATATTTGTTAAATGTTTGAAATTTTGTCCATCATCTTACATTTAGCTCTGAACATTCCAACTTTTAAAGCTTGCTACCAGACTATAGTATTTCAAGTTCCTCCAGGAGACTACATTTTTGTTATCTTGAATACCTGTCACAATAGAAACTTCTTATTTTCCACAACTAAAGGGGTGATTAGTACATAAAAAAAATAGTGGAGCACTACATCAAAACCAAGAAAATCATTTGAAAGGTCATGTTATTTAGGCATCATTGTTCAATGGGTTACTTTTTACCTACATACACTAGTAAAATTTTCCTTATGAGTCTATATCTTGTTCACAAATGGATAACAAAATATTTTATTATTTTAATATCAGCCCAAATATTTTTTCCTTAATTTTCAACTCTAATGTTAAAACTTGGACCTAAAGCAATTAAGTTTTATAGCCACATAATCACTTTGAAATTACTCTAAGCAACTTTCAAGCCGCACAATGCCTGGCACCTGATAAGTTCTTTATAAGTATTTGTTTCTGTAGTTCCACTGTTGTCTATGCTGACAATATTCTAAAGAATGTCATATTCTTATTTCAAAATGTCAACATTTTCTTATCATATTCCTCTGAAGACATTTTTTTGAATCCATAATTTCTCAATTGAATTTGAAAATTTTTTACCATGTATTTCAGTGATTCAGGAGAAAAGCCCCTTATAACTAAATACTGGTTATCTTTAATGATCTCTCCAAATTTTGAACATCAGGTACTTTTTACAAATTCTTGCTCTATCTCTTCACTGAAACTTTAGTTTCTTCATCAGAAGAGTCAGAAACAAAACAAAGAAAAAAAACAAAAAAGAATATAGACATTTTGTTTATCCTTGTATATTGGCATTTAGTCTTTGTCTTAAAGTCATACATTTATTTTATTTATTTATTTTTTTGAGACAGGGTCTTACTCTGTTGCCAAGCTGGAGTGCAGTGGCACCATCTCACCTCATTGCAGTCGCAACCTCCTGAGCTCAAGCAATCTTCCCACCTCAGCCTCTCTAGCAGCACACCACCACCCCCAGCTAATTTCTGTATTTTTGCAGAAAGGAGGTTTTGCTATGTTGCCCAGATTGATCTCAAAGTTCTGGACTCAAGCTATGTGCCTACCTCAGCCTGCCAAAGTGCTAGGATTATAGATGTGAGCCACTGTACCCAGCCTATACACTTATTTTCTTCATCATTTTATTCTGAACACAACTGTAAAGATTATTTTATTGTCACATTTTTTTGGCTTGTACGGAGTTTTGTTTAGAGAAGAAGGAAGCTAAGCAGTTCTCCTGCAGTTCTTTTCACTCCTATTTCCATGAAGTCACTTTCAGTGAAGCAGGAAATTTTCCCTGACCCCTTTGTGGATGGGAATTAGAATGCATGGGCACTACGACTAGCTGGCCACTTCCATGACAGCAGGGGCAGACTCCACCCTCTTGGTCTCGCTGAGTTCCAGCCCTCGCAGGATGGGGAGAACAGGTGAGTAGGTGCAGGAGCCAGGGCAAGCGCCTTTGGGCACTGGCAGGAGCAAAACTCCAGGAGGCCCTGTGGCAGTGTCTAGGGGTTGCCAGCGACCCCTGGAGCTCCAGAAAGAGTGTTACAGTCAGTTGTCTTTTAGCTTTGCCATCCATAGACGGCTTAAGTGTTAGGTCAGTGGAGGGTCAGTGTGACATTTTTTTTTGAACCAGCACCCGAGTTCTTGCCCAGCATTGAGAAGGAATAAGGTCCCATGAACAAATTGGAGATGGTAAATTTGGGGGATTTTATTGCCTATGAAAATGGTTCTCAGTGGGAAGGAGAATTGAGAAGAGGATGGAAAAGGAATATCGTCTCCCGGAGTCCAGCCATCCCTGGCCAGACTCCTCTTCAAAGCCACACCATCAAGCTGTCCCTTTGAAGTCAAGCTGCTTCTCTCCAATGTCAAGCCATAGTCTCCAATGTCCAGCTACTTTTCCTCTTTTTCTCTCCTATGCTGGTGGAACCTGGGGTTTTTATGGGCACAGGATGGGTGGGGCAAAGTGGGTCATGGCTGGTTTTGGAAAAGGCAAGATTCAAGCAGGAAAACAGGAATGTATGTTCTCACTTTGGGCTGTGGTTCCAGGCTTGAGGGTTGGGCCTTCACTGGAGAGGCATATCCACCTGCCATTAGAATATGGATGATCACCAGTGTTAGCTATTTCCTGCTGACAGGGGCATTGTTTTGGGGAGAAAAGCAGTCAGATTCCTCCCAGAGGTCTAGCTAAGGCTCCCTGGAAAAAAGAAGCCATTGTCCAAGGGTCCAGTTGACTGACTATTTGGAATTTCATGACCTCTAGGCTAGTACAAACAAGTTTTACAAGATTAAGTATGCATGGGTCAAATATGTATATTATACAAAGAGGAGATAAAAGAGAGAATCTAGTGCCAAAGATTGCAGAAATAAGACGTGAAATATACTAATCATTCTGAAAACAACATTGTAACTCACGGTATAGAACAGAACAAAGGAAAAGACAGCAAGCATAGGCAAGGCTATAAAGCAGATATTCATGAAAGATTAATTATTAACACTTATCCTTTGTGATTTTCAGCTTAAGGTCCCCAATCTCTTCACATTGGTACTTTGGGTGCTCTTCTGGGTTGACAGAGGTAACTCTGTCAGCTTTCCAGTCCTTTACACAGCTATAATGAATCCAAGAATCTATTCCAGTGACCTGTTGTTATAGCCCAAGGTGGCCACTCCTATCAGGAGGTTCTCTTAAGTACTATCTGGTCCCAGGGCCTGTTTCTGCAGGATTCTTCTGATATCAGGGCCTGCCTGAGTAATACATTTATTCTTTAGAATTAGTTGTTCCTCAACTGAATCAGGAGATAGAGAGGTGTGCTTTACTAAGGCCTCTTAGCCTTCCCAGGAAGGCAGTGGGATTCTCATCAAATCCCTGGTCTATCGTGGATAGCTTGGTATAATTGAGAGGCTGAGTTCTAGTACTACATAAGCCCTCTATTATGCACACCTGAAAAGGTCTCCTCGTCCAACTTCCAGGAAAGAAAGAAGGCAATGACTTGTTTTTATCTCCTTCCAGGCATTCCGGTAATTAACCTCATGGTAAATAAATAATGGTGTTTGCCAGGAGAAGAGCCCCTATTTTTGAAATATTTTTAAAATTTTTCTGGTTTAGGAATGCTTAAGTTAAATAATCTTAGCCTCTATGGACTAACGGGACTCTAAAAATATCACTTACACTGGAATATAAAGTGGAGATATTTTGCAACCTGTATGTTCCATGCTGTGTGAGGTGCCCTGAGTTATCTAATTAGCAGCCTAATCTATGAATCTGTCCCCAAGAATAAATTCAAGATGAGGAAAAATGACCTACAAAACCATGTTTGCTATCATCGACCTCTTCTTGCTTTGCCTGTTACTCTTCAGTGTTTTTACCCTCGAAATTATCAGCAAAGCCTGACACTGGAAAAGAGCTCTGATTCATGAATTCGATTTGATAGTCTGATCTTTTGTTTTAGCTCAGTCTATTTATTTGTCTTTGCAATGCTCAGTCATTCAGAGGACTAGCTTGTCAGTCTTTATTATTCTCCATGAAAATTTGTCTATTTTTCTTCTTACTTTATCTTTTTATGAATACAAATAATTTGTAAGCAACATTTTCTGAATGATTTTTCTATCTTCCCCCTCTTTTCTTTATCATTTATGCCAATGATAATTAGCTTCTGATACTTTTCCCCACCCTAAGTTCTCACCTCACTCTCAGGATTCATGTTTATATTAAGTTAAAACTTATTAAAATAAACTTTTGGAATTGAAGGATCCCATGGTCTAAGAACTTTCAAAAGTTTAGAAATATCAACCCAAATATAAAATAAGAGGCCAATTATTTCAAAGGTGAACAAATACAAATAATAAAATAACAAGGTAATTTTAAGTATGGTACTTAAAAGTGTGCATAAGTGGCACCATATAAACACACATATACATATACACACACACACACACACACACACCTTTTTTTTACAGTAAAAATATAGTGAGTTCTAGACTTGAGGCACTTACTGCTTTAGAAAAATTGAGTGAGCAGATGTAATTTGTTGAGTAGTCTAGTATCACATATCAAAGAACCAGTTAGGAAGTTGTTTAGTGATAGAAATTCATTTTGCTGCCTTTAGAAAGAACAATCTGAAATCTAACACCTGAGAAACCATAGTATGGAACACATGGTAAAGTTACTTGGGGAAAAATGACAAATTTAAAATTTGTAACCTTAAAAAGTACATATGTGGTCCAGTGAGGTGGCTCACACCTGTAATCCCAACACTTTGGGAGGCCAAGGCAGGAGGATTGCTTGAGCCTAGGAGTTTGAGACCAACCTGGGCAACATGGTGAAACTCCTTCTTTACCAAAAATACACACAAAAAATTAGCCGGGCATGATGGCATGTGCCTGCAGTCCCAGCTACTTGGGAGGCTGAGGCTGGAAGATCACTTGAGCCTGGGAGTTGGAGGTTGCAGTTAGCTGAGATTGCATCACCACATGGTAGCCTGGGTGGCAGAATGAGATACTGCCTCAAAACATGATAGATAGATAGATAGATAGATAGATAGATAAAATAAAGACATATGTCATGTGGAAATGTTAAATATTTTGTCATACATTTTATGTCTCAAGTATAGTTTTTAATAACAGTTTCTAAATTCAACTTATTAGGTAAATAATGATGCAATATTAAAGCAAAATGAAAGTAAGTGCATACTCAAAATTTGATTAAAACGTTATTTTCAAAATCTAAATATCAGTGTATTGTATTTCAAATACCACACAAAACAGTAAGTATGCTCACATTATTTACAATTACTTTACCTATGTATTTATTTGCTAATGTAATTAAATAAATAAAGTTCAAATGTGACCTGCAACATTTATAAATATTACACTAAAATAAAAAAATTAAATCATCTTTCTCAATGGATGATTGTTAAAAATAAAAGCATTAGGTTATCAAAGGAGGAATAAATTTTTGGTGAAAATCTGTCCAAAGTCTATACAAGTTTATTTTTCCTTTTTAAAATTAAAACCTTATTGCAAAGTAATTTGCATATCATAAAATTTTCTTATGTTAGTGTACAATTCAGTGGTTTTTAGAAATTTTATCACCCTTAGAAGAAAGTCTGAACCCATCAATAGTTACTCCCTTTCCTCCCCTCTTGTCCATGACAACCATTAATCTTTCTGTCTCTAGAGATCTGCCTACCATGGACATTTCATATTAATTTAATTATATGATATGTATGTAACTTGCTGCTTGCAGTTAGCGTGATGCTTTCAAGATTTTTTCTTGTTATTACATGTATCAGTTCTTTGTGTTGTGAAATAAGATTCCATTCTAAAGATATATTTTAATCAACTTATCAATTGATGGGCATGTGGATTGTTCCCTCTTTGGCTCAGTATGAATAATGCTGTTGTAAATATTTATGTACAATTTCCAGCATGGCCACATATTTTTAGTTCTCTTCAATTTTCCCTGGGAATAGAATTGCTGTTTTATATGGTAACTCTCATTAACAGTGCAAGTGTTTTCCAAGGTAAGTGCAGCATTTTACATTTCAGCAATGCATGAGGGTTCCAATTTCTCCACATGATGGACAACAGTTACTATCGCTGTCTTTTTAAATTTTTTTTTAATAGTCATCTTAGTGGATGTAAAGGGTATTTTACTGTGGCTTTAATCTGCAATTCCCTGGTGACTAACTATATTGAACATCTTTTTGTGTACTTCTTTACCATTTAATATTTTCTTTGAAAAAGAAATGCCTAGCAAATCATTTGCTTATTTTTTAATTTGGATATTTGTCTTTTTATTATCGAGTGATATTTTTTGATAGATTCTGAATAAAAGTTCTTCATAAATGATTTGCAAATACTTTCTCCTCTGCTCTGTGTTGAAAGAGTTTTGCTGGATTTAATATTATTCTGAAGATACGTGAGGAGATAATTGTTAACTAACCCAAATATTTTTATCTGATTCCATCTTCAAATAATCTTTTCTCACATTGATATTTTGATTTTTTTTAAAAAAACTGCTTATTTTTGCAGTAACTGCAATATTTTCAATAGTAAACTACAGCTTTTGTTTCAAATAAAGCATTTTCATATATCCTTTTACATTCCATTTTATATTTATAGGTGGTGATCACAATGCAAAAACTTACCAGTATCAATTTTAATACTGCTATATTCATGTTCCACTTTCTCAGGAAGCCTTTGAACTAAATAAAAAATTGAAATAAAATAGGGAGAGAGATCCAAGATGGCCGATTAACAACAGCTCAGGATTGTAGCTCCCAGTGAAAGCGCAGAGAGCGAGTGGACGCCGCACTTTCAGACGAATTTTTGTTGCCCACAGACTGGGAGATTCCCGGCGGAGGAGCCACAT
>CAUYLG010018581.1:0-24560 GCA_963573385.1 Cacajao melanocephalus
GGCTGAGAGCATGATTTAGTGCTGAGGGTGGGGCTAGGGGTGGAATGCAGGAGTGGGTCTGGGGAGCCCGCATGGAGAAGGCAGGCGCTGAGTAGGACGTCCGGCCTCCTGATAACAGTGTTATCAGGTGCGGAGGGGGTGCGTATTGTCCATCCCGCTCCCAGCGAGGCTATTGGCCTTACACCTGTTACAATAGCTACCAAAAAAAAAATATCTAGGAATAAATTTAACCAAGGAGGTGAAAGAGTTCTACAATGAAAACTAGAAGATATTAATGAAAAAAATTGAAGAAGACACAAGAAAGTGAAAAATATCTTATGTTCATAGATGGTAAGAATTAATATGGTTAAAGTTTCCATACTATCCAAAGCAATCCCTATCAAATGCAAGCCCTATCAAATGCAATCCCTATTGAAATACCTATGACATTCTTCACAGTTATAGAAAAAAAAAAAGGTCCTAAAATTCATATGGAACCACAGAAGACCCCAAAATAGTCAAAGAAATCTTGAGCAAAAAGAACAAACCTGGAGGCACAACAGTATCTGACTTTAAAACATACTATAAAGCTATAGTAACCAAAATAACATGGTACTGGCATAAAAACAGATACATAGACCAATGAAACAGAACAGAAAGTCCAGAAATAAACTCAGGCACCTTCAACCAATCAATTTTCAACAACAGTACCAAGTAAACACAATGGGGAAAGGACAACCTCTTTAATAAATGGTGCTGGGAAAACTAGATATGTAGAAGAATAACACTAGACTCTTATCTCTCACCATATGTGAAAATTAACTCAAAATGGATTAAAGACTGAAGTGTAAGACCCAACACTGTGAAACTACTAGAAGAAAACACAGGGGAAAACCTCCATGACATTTGTGTAGGCCAGGATTTTTTGAGTAAAACATCAAAAATACAGGCAACAAAAGCAAATATAGACAAATGGGATTACCTCAAACTAAAAACCTTCTGCACAGCAAAGAAAACAATCAACAGAGCAAAAAGACAATCTATAGAATGGGATAATATATTTCTAAACTACACATCTGATAATGAGATCATATTCAAAATATATAAGAAACTCAAATAACTCAACAACAAAAAAACAGATAAACCAATTTAAAAATGGGTAAAAGACCTGAATAGACATTTCTCAAAAAAAGACATACAGATGGCCAACAGGTATATGAAAAATTGCTCAACATCACTAGTCAATAGGGAACTGCAAATCTAAACTATAATGAGACATCACCTTACTCCAATCAGAATGGCTACTATCAAAAAATCAAAAGATAGCAAGGATGTGGAGAAAAGGGAACCCTTATACACTGCTAGTAGGATCCAGTGTGGAAAGCAATATGGAGGTTCCTCAAAAAATTAAAAATAACAGCAGGGCACAGTGACGTGGGCCTGTAATTCTAGCTACTCAGGTGGCTGAGGCAGGAGGATGGCTTGAACCTAGGAGTTCAAAGCTGCAGTGTACTATGATGGTGCCTGTGAATAGCCGCTGTACTCCAGCCTGGGCAATAGAGTAAGACTATGTCTCAAAGAAAAAAACAATTAAAAACAGAACTACCATATGATCCAGCAATCCCACTACAGGGTATATATCCAAAGGTAATGAAATCAGTATGTTGAAGAGATATCTGAACTCCTTTGTTCATTGCAGCACTATTCATAGTAGTTGAGATATGGAATCTACTTAAATGTTCATCAACAAAAGAATAGGTAAAGAAACTATAGTACATATATACATATTATAGTTTACACACACACACACACACACATACACACACACACACACACAATGGAATACTATTCAGTTATAATAACAAAATGAAATTCTGTCATTTGTGGAAACATAGATGAACCTGGAAAACATGTTTAAACTAAATAAGCTAGGCATAGAAAACAAGTCCCACAAGTTCTCACTTAAACACAGAGTCTAAAAAGTTGTTCTTATAGAAGTAGAAGGCAGAATAGTGGTTAGCAGAGGATGGGAAGGCTGGAGAGAAGTAGGGGAAGGTAAGAGATTGGTGAGTGGGTACAAAGTTCTAGTTACATTGGAGGAATAAGTTGTGGTGGTCTGTTGCATAGAAAGATCACTAGAGTTAACAACATTGTATTGTGTATTTCAAAATAGCTAGAAGAGAGGTTTTTGAATTTCTCATCACAAAGAAATAACACGTTTAAGACAATGGATATGTTAATTAAACTGTGATCATTATACAATTATGCATGTATCAAAACATCACATTTTACCCCAAAAATATGTACATTTATTATGTGTTAATCATAAATAAAAATAATAAAAATGAAAGTCATAGGCCTGTTAAAAGAAAACATAAATTACCAAAGTAAAGACTGCTTTACTCTGGGAGTGGAGTGCTTTCATCACAAGTGGATTTCACTCTTAGGTATAGTTACTTTTTTCTATTTCTGGTTTGTTTTCACATTTAATGGTGGTGTGAAAAAAGAGAACAGAGGAAGAAGGGAGAAAGGAGGAAAAAAGACAGATACATACCTATGCTCAAAGAAAGTACTGGATAGAACTATAAACACATATTAATAACAGGGTGGAATTACGGGAGTTTTTTCTTCTAATGGATTATGTTTGTTTGTTGAGATGAGTCTCCCTCTGTCAACAGGCTGGTGTGCAGTGATGCTATCTCGGCTCACTGCAACCTCCGCCTCCCGGGTTCAAGCAATTCTCCTGCCTCAGCTTCCGGAGTAGCTGGGACTATAGGTGTGTGCCGCCATGCCCAGCTAATTTTAGTATTTTTAGTAGAGACAGGGTTTCACCAGGTTGGCCAAAATGATCTGGATCTCTTGACCTCATGACCCTCCTGCTTCAGCCTCCCAAAGTGCTGGGATTATAGGTGTGAGCCACCACATCCGGCTGGATTACCTGTATTTATTTATTTTTTTTTTTACAATGGACATATTACCTTCTGCTCATTTATTGGAAATGCTATCATGCAAATAAGAACTATTTCTGGGGAACCTATTACATCTAGAAGTACTTTCATAATTTTCATGAAGTTCAATTTATGAGTTAAAATTTTATTCCTTCAACAGGCAATGCTTTTATTATTCTTTTATCCCCACTCACCGAACACAGGTGGGGATAAATGAATTAAGAAAGCTTCATGAACTTTTTACTTATAAATGCTGCATAATTTTATATTCTAGTAGCAGATAATATTTTTTAAAGTTCATTTAAATCTACCTAACTTATATTTGGAGTTTTATTCCACAGTTTTCATCAGAGATGGTGCCCACGTTGGTTCCTTAAAATAGATGTAGAAGCTGGGGAGGTGGTGCACGCCTGTAACCCCAGTTACTTCAGTGGCTAAGGCAGGAGGATTGCTTGAGCCCAGGACAAGTTCAAGTCCAGCCTGGACAACATAGCAAAGCTCTGCCTCTAAAAAAATAAAAAACAAAAAGAAAAACAGAAGTAGTAAAGGAATCCACTGGCAATTGATATGTCCTCTTCAAAAAGTCTTTGTATTATAAAATCTTTAAATGTGTCTAGAAATAGAGGATTGTCTATTTAACCCTGTATAACCATCATGTAGACTTACATTTTGCCATATTTGCTTAGTCTTTTAAAAAACATACAGATTATAACATTTCATCCTAAATACTTCAGTAAGGATTTCTAAAATACAAGGACATCTTATAACCACAAAACCATTTTTACACCTAACAAAATTAACAATAATTTCTTAGTATCACCTAATTCTTAGACCATATTCAAATTTTCCCCATATATCCCCAAAACGTATTTTATAGTTGTTTGTTTGACCTAGGATCCATATAAAGCCTGACTGATCATTTCATTTCTAAAATCTAGTCTTTTTAAAATCTAGAATAGTTTCCATCATTACCACTACTTTTTTCTTTCTTCTTCATTTCTATTTCAATGTTACTGACTTGTACTTGGTTAACTGTTTCATAAAGTGTTTCCTGGAAACTTAGAGAATTTGACATCACCACCAAAGAACTCATTGTAAAAACAATTATCTCAAAAGAGAAAATCAGACTCATTTTTTAACATCAAAATCTTGCAAATCTTCATCTTGAACATCAATACTATAGTGTGGAAGGGTGTGGCAAATAGAAATGTTAGAAAAATTCCATAAAACTAACATATTTTAAGAGCTGGGTGCAGTGGCTCATGCCTGTAAATCCCAGCTCCTCTGGAGGCTAAGGTGAGAGAATCACTTAAACTCGGGAGTTTGGCTGCAGTGAGCTGTGATTATACCACTGCACTCTAGCCTGGGTGACAGAGGGAAACCCCATTGAAAGAAAGGAAAGAAAAGAAAAGGAAAAGAAAAGAGAAAAGGCCCGAATTTTAGAAAGCTGCCTTGCCTTTGGAGTCTCTCAACCCGGAAGAGACATCACAATTTCCCTTCTGGCCTGGAGGAACACATGCTTAATGTAGCTTGCAGGAAGCCTGACTTCAGCTAGCTTTAACACCCCCAGGAGGAGTCAAAACGTGAAAGAACCGTACTTCCCCTTTTAGGAGGCTCATCTTATCATAGACAACAGAGGTAAGAGAAAACATTTTAAGCTAATGACGTTTACTGCTAACCAGATCTGGTTGAAGCAATCCACTGGACTCCAGTTTGCAAGTCTCATTTCTTAGAAGATTCATTTATCTTAGAATGCTCAACCAAAAGCACCCCACCTTCACATTTCTCTGAGTATTATGCTAGACAATGAATTATTCTCCCAGCTGGTTAACTATCTTTAACCCCCCAGGCTGCTACAATATTGTATGTATGTTAATTCAAATGCATTGCAAATTCTCTGACATTGAACCACAAAAATAAAAGAGACAAATATTAAGCCTAATGGAAGGAACTTTGCTAGGGAGATTTTTATAAGATAGAACCAAAAAATTCCTTCATGTATAGAAGGAAAATTTCTGAAATCATCCAACATGCAAGAATTGAGCATCCGCCAACTGGGTCAGCTGCTGACCCATTTCTATACTGGTCAGTGGGGTCTAGAAAGGCTGAGGCTTTCCTTGACAGGTTTGGGCCACATACCCACTGCTGAGGTCAGAGGTGAAGTCAACTTCCTCCAAACCCAAATCTAAGAGTCATGAACAACGCCTTCTCCAAGGAAAATCAAAAGCAGCTACCAGCAGAAAGGGGAATGAATCCTGGGCAGCAAAGCCAATAGATAAACGGGCATCTATAGAGCCAGAGCTAAGTGAAGTCAGAAATATAGAAAAGGGGCTGTGAGTGTGTGTGTCCCCTGTCTATTAGAATCCCTAATGCTTTTTTCTAGCTTTGGTCCTCCCCCAATCATATCCCAGTCTCTCAGGTCTCTGGGTCCATCAAGTTTGTTGGTCTATTGAGCAAGCTTCTTAATATATTTCCTCTCTTCTACAGGAACGTCTTGTCTTCAATTAAATGCATTTTTCTAAAATCCTTAATGGAATGACCTTAATGGAAAGAGTTTTTTTAGTCCCAATCCCTGGAAACATATCATAGTTCAGCTATGTAGGCTGCTGAATGAATCCAGCCTTAGTGGGAGAAATCATGCATTTCTTGATCTGGCTCTTCTAGATGTCGAAAGGCAGCATAAAAAGCAGTCATTTAATTTTTCAGTGAAAGATGAAATGAAGGCAGGGAGTTTTCAAATCACTAAAGAGAGTCACCTTTCTAGTAAAAAGAGATTCCTCTCAGAGCTTTCCTAGCCCAGAGAGGTTGCTTGGTCCTGCCTTATGGTTCTTAACCTTCTCCTCCCCTCCTGCAAGCAGCTCACAAAGGGAAAACTTTGTAAACATGGGCACAGGACAACACCAATCTTCCTCTGGCCCTGCTAGAATCACTTACCAGAGCCTTCCAGAGAGGGCCACATGTGTGCTAAAAGATGTACGGCAAATATTATGGATAATACATTAAAAAATAAAAGGGAAATGAGTCATGTTTGCAAGTGAATTTATGTTTATACAAAATATTTGTGGAAACATGCCTTTCCACTTTGGAGATTCTCCTAATCCATCACCATGACACTAATGTTGCAAGAAGCAAATCCGTCAGACAGTGACCATTGCTTTTTAATAGACCACTCCATTTTCAGCAATCACGCTAACAAAATCAGGACATAGCCCAGTCTGCTTGCAGGAGATGAAAAATACTTGCAAACACCACAAATGCTCCCTTACACAATGAGGAGGCTTGCTCACAGGTACTCCAGATGCAGAACAGGAGGGAAGTGTCAAGGGAACTCTGCTATGCAGATTCTTCTAGGGCCTGACCAACATCTGTGTGGTGCCTGCACACCTGGTGCTGAGTTTGTTTTTCAGAAAACTGTTCTCATTTTGCCCAGAAAGGCTCTGCTTGAGGGCTAGGTGTATGGCCTTTGCTTTCAGATTATATAAGATGCAAAAACACGTGATCTGGATCACATAGGCCAAAGTATGATTTTTTAAACTGCTTACCAAAGGACACTAAGAAAGCCTTAATAAAAACACACACACACACACCTCTCTGATATATTTGTGACTGCACTACACGGGAGCACGATTCATTCAGTCACTCTTTTGACAATTACCTCCTAAATGGTGGGAACTATGCTTGGTGTGATGAAATATGAATATTTATAAGTCATGGTCCCTGCTCTCAAATGAAAGGGAAAGACACAATTGGCCATGCTACACATCAGAACTAATTAAGTACAAATAAGGGGCTATGCGAGCATAAAGAAATAAGTGATTTATGAAACTTCATGTGAATTGGGAAAAACTTCAGGGAGGAAATTTTTGGACCTTGACCTTGAAGGATAGCTAGCAGTTATTCTTTCATGATGATGATGATGATGATTTTCTTTTGTTGCCTTATTTCAAAAACAATATATATGTATTATAGAAAATACACATAAGGTCCCTACTCAAATATAACTACAATTGCTATTCTCGATTTTTTTCTGGCAATATGCACTTGTTACAAAAATTGTTCATATTTCATGATTAGACTTATAGCCTGCTTACCCCAGCATGCATGTGTGTATGCGAGTGCATGCACATATCTAATATTGCTCTTACTGATAGAATTGGATGCACTAGATCAGTAAAAAAAAAAAGCAGTCAATGCAAGGAATCCTCAAATAGGATAAAACCAACCCCTGAAATATCTTATTTTAATTTAAAGCAAAGTCCTGTGCCTTCATTCACCAGTCTTCTTCTTTCAGGCCAGCACCTTTTCTCTGGGGCACAGCACTGCTGAGGAGCTGCAGTCCTGAGTAAGCTATCTTCCCCATGCACCATGTGTAAAGTCTAGTTTTGAAGTCTTTAACACAGAGGAAGAACTGAGAGAGACTGGCAGGGTCATGTGACTCCAGAAACCTTCTAAATCTTTACAATTCTTCTCTGCTCTTTAATTGCCTCACCCACCTAATTCCATAGCATTTTTCAGTGATTACTGTTCAGCCAGTATTCCCAAAGTGTTCAGCTCTTGGTAGAAAGATCAGCTTTTTTCATGTTCACTGTCTTACAACCCCTGTTGACATAGTACCAAAATACATATAAATGGATAATTATAATAAGCAATAGAATTAGCACCAGCAGGTTTGGAAGCATACCACTCAGCCCACCAAAGCAGAGAGGACAGGAGTACGAGTCCCTGGCAACCAAAGCATTCAGGCTGCCGTGGGCTTCGGTCAGCAATTGTTACCTGTGGACTCCCTCTCAAGTCCAGCAAGTTGGCTAAAATTAATGTTTATTATATATGACAAACCTCTTTCTATATCATTGTATCTGTTTTCCGTTGTTGCTCTAACAAATTACCACCAGTTTAGCAGCTTAAAACAACATCCTCGTTTACTTCACATTTGTGTGTGGGTCAGAAGTCCAGGTGGGCTCAGCTGGGTTCTCTGCGTAAGGTCTCAAAAGGCCTAAGACAAGATGTTGGCCAGCTCAGCTCTTACCTGAAAGCTCCAGGGAAGAATCTGCTTCCACGCTCATTCAGGTCGCTGGCTGACTGCAGCAATAGGTCTGAAGTCGCCATTTCCTTGCTGGCTGTCAGCTGGGGCTACTCACAGCTCCTGAAGGCTGCCCACACTCCTTGGCATGTGGCCGCCTCCATCTTTGAGCCAGCAGCGGCATGCCACATCCCTCCAAGAGCTTCAAATCTATGACTTCCCCTCTGTGATCAGAAATGAAAACTCTGGGCTTTTAAAAGAACTCATGTGGTAAGGTCAAGCCCACCCAGATAAGCCTATCTTAAAGTCAACTATGCCATACAACAAAACATAATAATGGGAGTGATAGCTTATCAATCAGTGAGTTCTGGAGAGTAGAGCTGGGAATCTTGATTTTAGAATTCTGCCTACCACAGTCATTAAAATGGGGACAAAAGGAAAGGGTTTTCCAGGCTAAACGGAGAGCATAAGCAAAGACATAGGGAACGACAAGGCACTGGGTAAACAATCTGCGGAACAGTAACACCGTATCCCCCTTTCATCCCATCTGGGACCCCTTCTGCTTCTAACATCCCAACTAAAAGCAGATAAAAGAAAGTGAGAAGATGAGAAAATAGAAATTAAATCATGCTAAGATTTCTGTATACTATTTCCTTGGGTTGTATCCTAATTATTAGTTTATGAAATGATGAGTTAAGGATCTAAAGAAGTGCCATCAATTATTTCCCAAGAGAGCAAGAGATAACGTTCATTGGTCTACTGACAATGGTATAATGATGTCAAAATATACCCAGTTTCTAGCTGTTCAAGTAGAAAAAAAGTTCAAATGAGAATTCCCAATGCTAACAGATAAAACTGATATTGTCAAAAACTGTAGTGTAAATGAATACAACTAAGAATACCATTTTGTAATATGCTAAAAAAAATAAATATATTCATACCCTTTGACCTCACTTTGAGGACTTTATACCAAGGAGATAACCCAAAAGAATTTTTTGAATTATGCAATAAAAATACACTTCACAGCAACATTTGTATACTATGATTTTTAATCTAAATGTTCATAAATGAAAAAATGGTTAAATTAGAATCTCACCATTTGATGAAATATTACACAGATAATAACCATTTTAATAGTGAAGAATATAATATAATACTGAAAATGTGTATAATAGCTTACCTTTAAAAGTGAAATACAAAATCCTACCTATCTTACAATTACAACTGTGTAAAAAATTCTCCTGTTCATAAAAAACATTTGGGAGAGAACTTGAAAAATGAAAACAATTTGATTAAGGCTGTGGATGAACTTTTTCTTTCACTTTGATTTATATTAATAGTGCCTTACAGTTGTTTGTGCAATAAATAATCATGGTGGTAAGCTTTAGAAAAGTCATATATGAACTCCTAAAGACTCTGACTACTGTGAATGTCACCGCACTCTCACCAGTTTTAAAAGGACCAGGGACAGTTAATCAAACAAAATGTAGATTACAAGTCAAGGCCACTGTAAAATGAGCCCCCAGCCTCTGAGCTCAGTGCCCAAAGCAGCCCTACAAAAGGGAATCACAAGTACATTTCCCTTCTATGCTGTTTTCATTTTATCTTAAGTAAATAAGCACATGTGATATTGAAAATTGTATCCTCTGCAGCCTGAAGCATTGAGGAATGTGAAAAGGTAAAGAAAATTGCACCGATTCACAATTCCTGGAAAGAGAAAAAAAGTGGCTATTTGTAAGAGTGTGTCACAATGAAGAGAGACTAAAGACTCCTTAATCAATCCTATTATCTAGAGAGTTATTAATTTAAAAGGGCTTTGTTTTCTCTCATCATTTGGTAACTCATTAAAAATAGCTCTGAAAAGAATTCACATTCTGAACCTGAACTGGGCAGATATCATACTCCACTGCTGGAAAGTGACTTAAAAAGCAAACAAAACAAAAATCACAGCTTTTAGCCAAAAGAGGAGATGAACTAAGCTGTCCCTCCTATTGTGTGGATTTCATTATTTGCAAATACGCAATAGCATCTACCTTGTCTAAGAGGAAAATTGTTTTAATTCTGTTTCACTGAGAATTGGCTCATTTTTATAATGCATTGCAGTGCCCTGAATCTCAAGTCCAGAAATCCGCTAGAGGATCTGTTATGGTGTAGAAAAGATCACAGTCCCCATTAAGGTCTGTGATTGATCAGGTAGCATTGACCTGCCTCACCTCTGTTGGCTTCTAATTCCCTCTGGTTTTATTTTCATCAAAGAAGCAAACATTGTGAGGAAGTAGTTCTATTACCATACTTAAAATTCCTACACTAGTCAGCAGTACTCAGAAAAATTCATGCCTCCTCCAGCTCTAGGGGATCTACTGCAAATCCTTTAAATTGTCATATTATCCTCTCATTTGTTCTATTTTAGCAAAGCAAATGATTAAAAATTAAACTTTCATTTAGAAGCGTAATTATTTTAAAGGGTGTCAGAGCTTCATGTTAAACAAATTTACCTCAGCAAATAGAATGAGGCTTTGGAATTTCGATTGGAGAGTTAATGAAATAACCATAATTTGCTTAGGTGAATCAACCTACATCATCTTATTTAAAGAGATTTCCCTCCTTATTTATTCAGTTGTCATGTATGTAGTTGCTACTCACTCTTTCAGTAAATATCTTAGCTGTGATTCTGACTGAATCAGAGAAACATTTTTGTTTTAAAACAGGATGAGAATTTTCTAGATACATGAAAATGAAAATTAATTACTGTGACTTCCCTCAAGAGAGTGGGGATTTATAAGTTTAAAAAGTAGCAATAGTACTAATCTGAATTTCTAAATCCTTAACAATTCCCCACATAACATAAAAATCTGTTCTGAATACTTGAGGTAAATTAGTTTAGTGTTAGGAGTTGGAAAACCAATGCCTGGCCCAGTGCCTGAAAATCTTTAGGTTGAGTGAATGAACACATGAACTGTCAACCTAAATAACAGAGGGCAGCTCTCTAAAAGAAAATGATATTTATTCAAGAATAACTTTGGGAATAGAGGGGCTCTGAGAGAGTCTCTCTGTTTGTTATTTAGGTTGACAATATGCCAATCCAGTCAACTGTCTAAGCAGTTGGGCACCACGGAGCTCACGGAGTCCAGGAGCTTGTGTGGAGGGAGGCCACTGGACATGGCCATGATGAATATGCAAAGGAAGTGCCACCTCTTTGTCTCTTCCACCTTAAGATTGAACCCCCACCACCAGCACAATAGGCCTACTAGATGTCACTGCGGGGAGGGAAGGATAAGGAAATGGTGGTGAGTCTACCCCTAAATGTATGGGTATGGACCAAGAGTACAGATGGAAGCCCATACATGTTTACATATTTACACGTGATAACCAAGCTACAGGAAGGCACGCGTTTTCATGGAGAGCTCTCCACTCACCCGCACAGCCCTCTTCCTACGATGCCAAAGGAGTCCACTCTGTGTTCCAGGGCCAGCCCTTTGTCCTGTAAGCCCTGGCAGGAGCAAAAGTACACTGGGGCAGGTCAGGTGGAAGCCACGCTGACTTAGTTGTTCCTAGACTGGCCCCACAAGGGAACAACCTAGTCAAGCTCCCCAGGCAGCTAGCCTGGCAAGGCAGCTGGCAATAACGCTTAAGCTGAAAGACCAGCCAATGAATGGACGGCTGTCCCACCTTCCTCTCAGGGAGAGAACCATGCAAAACCTCCAGCAGTCCTCAGCTGAGTAAGGCAGGTTAGAGGAGCTCCGCTCATCCCATGCAATCACCATGCAGCCACCATCAGAATGAGGTCCTCCCATCCAAACTGCATGGCTTGGAGTAAGGTAAGCAAAGTCCCCAGGGAAAAACCCAAGGGATAATCGCTTGGGAAGCGACAAGCACCACCATAACCCTAGGTGTGCGCTGGAGCTACTCTTGACCCCTTGAGCCTCGGCCTCATCACTGTGACCCCAGGGGGTGATGCCCTCACCTCTAAGAGGTTTGGGGAGGACTCCATGAGACGCCTTCAAGTCAACACGCCCAAGGCCAGCACAGAGTGACAGCTCCGCAGCCCTGAGCCTGGCGCGCTGTTGGTGCTTGGAAAGAATACGTTCTGTCCCAGAAGGCAAGAACAGTTTGAGGCTGGCGGAGGCCCCTGGCGGAAGTCCCCGACGTGGGGGTAGCTGTGGGGACACTCACAGGAAAGCTCCATGCTGCAGCCCAGGGGCCCGGCTGCGTCAGGTCTCCTCCGACCTCGGGCGACCTCGGGCGAGCTCGGGCGGGCGGCGGCCTGGCCCGTGGCCGCTCCCCACGCATCTGAACGCGCCGGGCTCTGCCGGCTGGCCAGGGTGACAGAGAGACAGTCGGGCGGTGCCCTCGGGGAGGGGCGGAACTCTCCTGCCGGGTCCCAGATGGCGCGGAAAGAAAAGCCATCAACCAGGAAATGAAAAAGCAGTTCAATTAGCGGCGGGCCTGTGATGCGAGGGGCCGCTGAGGCGGCGGGATCTCCGTGGGGCCACCCACCCTCAGAGCGTAGCCTGTAGGGGGCGCCTCCCGTTCCGCGATCCCTGGACCCCAGCCCCGTGTCCTGGGGACTGGGAGCCGCGCGCGGACACACAGACTCTGGGCTGCAAAGGTGCGCCTCCCCTCTGAGCTGCCTGCCAGGAGGTCATGGGCAAAGCGGCTGGGGATCTGGCTCGCTCTCTCTCGCTCTCTTTTTTTTTTGAGAACTCGGTAATGTGGAGCTGGTCAGCCTAGTGCACATCTCTTTTTCACCTTTCTTTTCAATGTTTTTCTCATCGTAGCCTCCTTTAGCCCTGCCCCCCTGCTCTCTTAAGTGCTTTTAGTTGTAGGGGAAATTGACCTGCAGAATCACTGCATTGTACCCAAAGACACTATCTGAACTTCCTAATAGCCCTAGAAATCCCCTCAGAGCTCTGTTTCTAATAAACCAAACCTCCAAAGTGGAAGAAAACAGTTTTCTCACCCTGCCAGCGTTTATAATTAGCCTCAATTAGAGGGCCCCACTTGGACTGTCTGGCTGACAGCTGTGCAGCCCAGGCCTGGAAACTGGGCCTAGCAGAGAGACAAAGAGAGAAGCCAGCTCCCACCACGGAGTCTGGGCTGGGGGTTCTACAAAGCCATCCTGCGCCTATGGACTAGTAAACCCATTTTACAGAAAGGGAAGGGAAGCTCATAGGGATGATGGATTCTCCCAAGATCCCCCTCCTTTGTAAGCCGTAGAGTTAGGTCTGGAATCCTGGTCTAGGAGTCTCTAAATGTTCTTGTACCTCTTCCTGTGCCACACAAGATTCTCACTGGGTCATCAGCTATTTTAGTCACTGCTGGATTTAGTGAAATCAGCTTCAGAGCATCTATGATTTTCACTCAGGGGCTGTGTTACTCATTCACCCTTTATAGCCACTTACAGTTTCTGAAAGGCCACTGTAAAGGTCCTACGTCATCTGGTTGGCTCTCTGGGGTACACACTATGGCACTGGTAAATCTTCCTCAGACTAATAAATATGGGTGCTGTCTGGCACTCAAGGGGGCGCAACTTTACACAGAAACGCATCTGCCCACCCTGACATCGCACCACGGAAAGTTTAGCATCATAAACGCAGGTTTCCTTGCCTACATTTTCTAGTGCAGATCTTCTCCTTTTCAATGTCCTTGGGTTTAAAGCCTTCATAGAGCATAGTAATCTAAAGTCACAATGAAAATGTATATTTCATTTTCAAATGTGAGAAATCAGAAAAGCCGTAATCATAGACTCATACTATAGAGGTTAAACTGCAGCGCTCTATCCAAGTGAGATTTACAGCAACATCTTTACCAGTGCTCCAGTCCTCCCCTTGAAGAAAATGTTTCATTCTCCCAGGATCTGCTTATTAAGTCAGAAAAAAAAAAATATCACTTATTTCTTCAGCCACATTTCTCCTTTGTTTTGCCTTGATGGTGTGTGTAAAAACGAAATATACTAATAAAGAAATACCAAGGTGTCATAGAAACAAGGAAAAAGAAGTACTGACAATCCAAGGTTAAAAATTTAATTAAATTAAGACCCATAACTTCTAGGCTGTAAGGAACAGAGCTTTCACCTCCCCAATGTTTAACAAGCACCTCTCACGCGCCAGGCCCTGTGCTAGGTACTGGTGAACAGACCAGTCTGCGACTTCACAAATCAGAGTAGTGGGAAAGACAGGCCGCAGCCAGTGTTTACATGGTATTAATTAAGCCATACAGGGAACTGTGACGACATGTAACAGGAGGCTCTAAGCTAGCCTGGGGTGAGGGAGTTTCCCGAAAGAAGACCGAGTCTTTGTTGAGTTGAAAAGGAGATTGCCAGGTAAGACAGGTGTTTTAATCTGGTTTATGTTGCTTATAACAGAACACCTGAAACGGTAACTTATAAAGAAAAGGAACTTATTTCTCACAGTTATAAAGCCTGAGAAGTCCTAGGTACAGGGGTTGCATCTGGTGAGGGTCTTCTTGCTGGTGGGGACTCTCTGCAGCGTCTCGAGGCAGTGTAGGGCATCACATGGTGAGGAACTGAGTGTGCTAGCTGAGGTATCTTTTCCTTCTCTTATAAAGCTGCTAATCCTACTCTCAAGATAACTCATTAATCCACTAACCCATTAATGCATTCATTATGAGTGGATTAATCCATTTATGAGGGTACAGCCCTTATAAACCAATCACCTCTTAAATGTCCCACCCCAAAATACTGCCACCTTGGGGATTAAATTTTAACATGAGTTTTGGAAGGGACAAATATTCAAACCAAACTACCGGGCACAGTGGCTCACACCTGTAATCTCAGCACTTTGGGAGGCTGAGGTGGGAGGATCACTTGAGCCTAGGAGCCTGAGACCAGCCTGAGCAACATGGCAAAACACCATCTCTACAAAAAATACAAAATTAACTGGGCATGGTGGTGCACACCTCTAATCCCAGCTACTGGAGAGGCTAAGTTGGGAGGATCACCTGAGCCCTGTGAAGTCAAGGCTGTAATGAGCCATGATTGTACCACTGCGCTCCAGCCTAGGTGAAAGAGCAAGACCCTATCTAAAAAAAAAAAAAAAAAAAAAAAAAAAAAATCAAACCACACCAAAGGGGCAACGATCTCTTCGGCACAAAAGAGTATGTGGGAATATGTGGGCAGCAGGAGACCCTGGCAGGCTGGAAGAACTGAGAAGATTCCAGAATGACTGATGAGAAAAGATAGAGAACAGAGTGGTAAGAGGTGAGTTTAGGGAGGTCTCAACCTATCAGTGGATGTGACCTTTGCCTCAGAAACCTAGTCCAGTAGTGTAGACTGCAGAGAGTAAGCTCCATGAGAACGAGGACCAAGCCTGCTTTTACTTGTTGTACTTGGTACACTTGCTAGCCCAGCATTAGCACGTAGTAGGTTCTCATTAAACAGGGGCTATTTCTGTATTATTGTCACATGTCTTCCTTCATTTCTCCCACTTTCTCCCTATTCCTTTCCCTACCCTCTAACTAAATGTCACACTTGTTTCTCTCATTGTCCTTTTCCTTACTTAAAGGTTATGGATTAATCAGGTTTTTCTCTTCCTTCCATGTTCTTCCCTGTTCTTTCTTTCCATTTTGCCATATAATGTATTCAGCAATTCCTTGCAATTCCAAAGAGAAGGGAGAAATCATCCGGCCAGATCACTAAGGGAGTAAAAAAACCAAGGACACTCTTGCATCTTAAATCTTAATCCATTCACTCTAGGGTGGATCATATCTGAACAGGGCCGGCGGGTATTTGCACAGCCAACTAACAAAGTGAGGAGGACTTTCTGCTCTAAATGGCAGATAACTTATACCCAAAGGGAGTATTTTAATTCATCATTAAGCTCCTCTTCATTGATTATGATGTCAAATCTCTAGGTGGCACATGGCAAATGTGTGCCCTGAGTGCCAAATTGGTCCCTCTGGGTCTGGAAAAGCATTTTAGAAACCATGCTTGAGGCTGAGGTACATACTATTTTGAGTTGTCAAAGCTCGTCTCTCTACTGGGGCAGAATCACTAATAGTCTTGCCTTCTGAAAAAAAAATTGGCATTTTCAACTGTCCAGATACTCATGCGTATGCTGTATTTTGTTTTATTTTGTTTTCAAGTAGTTTGGATCCCAAGAGACCTTCCTGGAAACCTAATTAATAAGCAAATCATCCTGAAGGTTTATTTCAATTTGTTTATTTGCACTCCTCAGCCTTCCGGGACAGTCACCCTCTGCTTTAATACCCAACTAAAATGACTCACCTCATTGTCCCATGGTTGTTCCCAAGAGGTAAAGATGCAGCTCCTGTTCCCTCTTGCTCTGAGTTTGTGCTCAGAGTTCATCTCCAGCCCTTTGTCCTTAAGCATGAGCAAAGCCTATCCCGTTTCCTTGCCCAAGCACCACCAATCCAAGATTCTGTGTATAAAAGACATTTATGAATTCTGGAGTGAACAGAGGGTAATTACAGCTCAGGGCTGGGGGGAATACTTTAAACTTAAAGCTTGACACAAATAGTTACTGAAAATTCATCACCTATCCTCTGACCAAGAGTATCTATGAACTCTTGTAGTCTCCTTGGGCCCTTGGGTCACTGGCCCTATCTCTCTCCTTTTCCAAGAGCTTCTCTCCCTCTCTCTTGTTGTCTCAATTCTGCTATTCACCTATAACTTACTAAGCAATGATAGACACTTCATATTCTCAAATGGCAGAAATAATTATTTCTTTTCTTTGCACATTTACTGGAGATGCTTCAAGAAGAAGAGCTTGTTGGCTGGGCACTATGACTCATGCCTATAATCCCAGGACTTTGGGAAGCCGAGGTGGGCAGATCACTTGAGGTCAGGAGTTTGAGATCAGCGTGATCAAGACCAGCCTGGCCAACATAGTGAAACCCTATCTCTACTAAAAATACAAAAAAATTTAGCCTGGCATGGTGGTGGGTGCCTGCAATCCCAGCTACGTGAGAGGCTGAGGCAGGACAATTGCTTGAACCTGGGAGGTGAGGTTGCAGTGAGCCAAGATTGTGCCACTGCACTCCAGTCTGGGCAACAGAGTGAAACTCTCTCAAAAAAAAAAAAAAATAGCAGAAGAGCCTGTCTTTAAAAGTCAAAACTACTATTTGTTCAGAAATTCATCTCCTTAGACCTCAGACTCTTTCTGCCTCTCACCCAGGCTGGAGTGCAGTGGTGTGATCATAGATCACTGCAACCTCAACCTCCTGGGCTCAAGTGACCCTCCCACCTTAGCCTGGGACTACAGGTATGCACCATCATACCCAAGTAATATTTTGGGTAGAAATGGGATCTCACTATGTTGCCCAAACTGGTCTCGAACTCCTGGGCTCAAGCTATCCTCCTGCCTTGACCTCCCAAAGTGCTGGGATGACAGGCGTGAGCCACCACACCTGTCTGATACTTCTAATATAAAGAAATAGCCCTTAAACTACTATTTTATGAGCACTTTCTAGGTACCAGATATGTAACAAGCCTTATTTCATTTAATCTTTATAACAGCTGTATATGAACTGCATTATTCTCTTCATTTTACAGATTATTGTCATCACAGAGCTAAAATTAATTGAGTGCTTACTGTACATCAAGGTCTATGTGAAGCACTTTTCATGGTCACCCTCCTGAATCCTCATAATTCTATGTAAAGTTACTATTGTCATGCTGTTTCACAGAGAAAGAAACTGAGGTTGAGAGGAGCAATGATGGATTAGCAGCATTCAAACAAGAATGGAGCACAGGTCCCCCATGATCCCAAGGCCTGTGATTTTTCATCCACCATAGAACTTCAGTATGACTGAGCTCCTGAAATTTTAGGAACTTCCCCTTAGAAGACCACAAGCAATGGTCTTCACAAACTATCTCTGAGCTAACACAGGGATGGTCTCAGAGAAAGACCTCAGTAATTAGATGTTGAATGAATGAGGGATACTGGTTCTGGATTCTTCTGCAGAGACTTTCAGGAGCACAACTCCCAGTTTAGGGAGCTTGTTCTTCCCACTGGGTCTTCTTCTGTTGGTTATCATTCTGCATCCCCTACTATTGTTCAGCTGAAGTGTCCATCAATTAAGGAAAAGCATCCTTGCTGACAGTGCAGGATTAAACTTTAATGGGGAGAAAGAGGGAAGAATAATAATTGTGGCAAGAATAAAACTAGGGTTTTTTTCTTTCTTTTCTTTTTTTTTTTATTGTACTTTGGGCTTTGGGGTACACGTGCACATCCTGCATCCTGCAGGATTGTTGCATAAGTACATACATGCCATGGTGGTATGCTATCTCCATCCCCTGCCCCGCCCTGTTGCCTACATCAGGCATTTCTCCCGGTGTTATCCCTCCCCATCCTCCCGCCCCCATGCTGTCCCTCCCCTCCCCTCCACTCCCCCACCTACCCCAGTGAGTGTTGCTCCCTTGTTCGTCACCCACCTATGAGTGAAAACATGCAGTGTTTGGTTTGGTTTTCTGTTTTTGTGTCAGTTTGCTGGGAATGATGGTTTCTAGATTCATCCATGTCTCTACAAAGGACACAAACTCATCGTTTTTTATGGCTGCATAGTATTCCATGGTGTATATGTGCCACATTTTCTCTGTCCAGTCTATCTTTGATGGGCATTTGGGTTGGTTCCAGGTCTTTGCTATTGTAAACAATGCCACAACAAACATACATGTGCATGTGTCTTTATAACAGAACAATTTATAATCCTTTGGGTATATACCCAGTAATGGGATTGCTGGGTCAAATGGAATTTCTATTTCCAGATCCTTGAGGAATCGCCCCACTGTCTTCCATAATTGTTGAACTAATTTACACTCCCACCAACAGTGTAAAAGTGTTCTTGTTTCTCCACATCCCCTCCAGCATCTATTGTCTCCAGATTTTTTAATGATCGCCTTTCTAACTGGCATGAGATGGTATCTCAATGTGGTTTTGATTTGCATTTCTCTAATGACCAGTGGTGATGAGCATTTTCTCATACGTTTGTTGGAAAACTAGGCATTTCTTTAACAAAACCCCTGCTAATATCATCCCTGATTTCCTAGGACTGTGGCATGATAAAATGACCCCACTATCATGAGAGACATAGGAGCTCCCATTTCTTTCCTAAATCAGCTGACAGGACCTGCAGTTTGATTTTCTCTCTGTTTCTCCACTATGTCAAGAACCTGGCATCCTAAGCATTCAGAAGAATACTGGCCTGGGACTAAAGGGAAAAAGAGGTAATTCTCCTGAAACATGAGACTGGCAAAGTGATGTTCCTAGCACCTTCAAACTTAGAGGCAAGGTTCATAGAGGGGGTGCCTGTTATTCTGCTCAGATCCATGTCCAGGAGAAAGGTTTCTTTGTCAGGGAGTCTCTCTGGGAAGGGAACAGGAGAAACCAGCATGACTCCTCATCTGACACTCTTACGCAAGTCTTTATGTCCCTATCCTTCAGATGGCCAAAAAAAAAAAAAACAAAGAAAAATAATAACACCCAGTATTGGGGAGAGAAAACAGCAAAAGTCAGTCTGGCCACGTGTGCCACAGAGCTTTAGAAACATGCATCTCACCTGACCCAGCAATTGCACTTCTAAGAATTTATCTGAAGGAAATGGTTTAGAATGTGGACTATTTTAGCTATAAGGATGTTTGTTCACAGCAGTGGTTTTATAATAGCACAAAGCTGGAATAACCCTAAATGCCCAACAACAGAAAATTGTTTCCATTAATTTTAGTTCACCTCTACAATAGAATATTCAGCAGTCATTAAAACAATAACGTACATCTCTATTTGTTGACATGGAAAGACATGACATAATGTTAAAGTGGATTAACTTTAACATCAGAATGTTTTCCTTTTTGTGTATGCATCCATGTATGTGTGTGTGTGTGTGTGTGTGTGTGTGTGTGTGTGTGTGTATGTGTGTGTGGGCATGCTCGTTAGAAGTGGTTATTTCTTGGTAATATAATTATAGAGTTTGTTTCTTCTTTATACTTGAATGCATTCCATGAAAATTTTGTAAGCATAAAAAAAATTATAATCAGAAAATAATTAACAATCATATTTGTTTCTTCAAAAAGGACTATTTGTCAAGAAACCTAAAGACAAAGACAGATCCTAGGAGGTTCCCATTTAACCAAATGGATAGAAATCAGAGCACTGCTGAACATCTAGTTGGAACTGATTTTGCTGCTCTACTCAAACGGTGAAGTCTTCCTTCTTCCAACAGACTGTGTGGCAGCATGAATTCTGGGCAGGGATCTGTGACTGCTCACCTTTTGCCTGGAGGCCGGGCTCAGGGGTTCAGCTGTCCTGCTCCTCAGTGCACATCTTCCACAAAGCCATTCACCCTTTAAGGATTCACTGAGCACTCATCCTGTGCCAGGTGCTGAGCTGAGCCCCTGGGATTTGGAGGACAGAAGATATAGTCCCACATCAGAAAAGAAGCCTTTCCCAAGCCTTCTCTCAGAGTGTGCGCTCCCCTGGAACCCCTTAGCCTATGAGTTGCATCTTTTGGGCACCTTTCCTTTCCACTTTGTTTTACCTTTGTCTTCTTCTTCCAGTCCTCTTCCCACCAGGCCATCTGTCCCTTGAGGGCTGCCTCAAAATCTCCCATAGCAATGTAGCAGAATGAGTGGCACACAGCAAAAGCTCCATAAATATTTATGGAACGACTGGCTAAATGTAATTACTACCAGAGAAGCATATTTCCTTTATTTAGATTGACGTGAATGTGGTCCCTGATATCCTACATCAGTTAGAACTCTTTTCAGATGTAAGTGACTGAAAATGCAACCCTAACCATCTTAAGCAAAAAGGAAGATTTTCTGTCTTCCGTAACTGTGAAGTTTATGAGCAAGCCTCAGCGGGATCCAGGGGCTTAAGCAATGCAGAACGTGGTCTCCTTCTATCACTCGGCTTGACTTTTCCATGCTGGCTTCATTCTCAGCTGGCTCTTTCCTTGTGAAACCAAGATGCTCACCATAGCTCAAGGCTTTCACAGACCCAAGGCTAGTCACGGGGAGTGGGGGACAGAAGAAGGAGTGAAGTGCATCTCTTTTGAAATCCAAGCAAAGATCCCCAGATTGGCAAATTGGGCCTGACTGCTTGGCATGGGTTTTATGAGCATCCTGAACTAATCACAGAGCTGGGAGATACTGTGTCCTGACTGGCCAGGGCTGGGTTGTGTGCCTAAATCTGCAGCAGCTGGTGCACTCATAGTGAGGGAGGAGGGAAGGCTGGCTGCCCCAGACACAATCAATGTGCTGTTACCAGAGAGAGAGTGGGGATATGGGGATGTTGAGCTTTGCTGAACAGTCGTTTCCCTCACAGAAAGCATATCTTGCCTGTGTTTCTTGGACTAAAACTCAGCCGATTCCCTTTAAGCAGAAACATCTTGGTTTCTCCCCCTACTTAGAGAGCAGAACTGCACCCAAGTCCACTGTGGGGAAGATAGAACTGCCTCAAACTAAACCTCCTCACTTTAGCCAAGTGTGGCCCACGGATGTGTGTTTGCATCTCCCAGGGAAGTCGTTCTCCACCAACCCCAGCTGCACATGGAGATCATTTGGAAGGAAGAGGGCATTTTAAAAACAGGTGCCTGGGTGTGCCTTCCCCGTTCTTATTCAATGACATCTAGGTGGGAAGCCCCAGGTCACACAATCACCTCTGTTGTGAATTGTAGAGCAGCAAAGGGGACACAGCCTGGGTTTGCATTCCAAAAATGCTGAGAGCTGGACCCTGATCTGCCAGCTATTAACCCTAAGACAGTGGGCAAGTTAACTGTCTCGCTAAGCCTCATTTTCCTGTCTATGAAATGGAAGTGATACCCTCTAGGTTGCAGGGATGCTAAGAGGATTAGATGAGATAGGGCAGACAAAATTCTGGTCCCAGTAGGTGCTTAAAGATTCATAGATGCAGTTTCCAAACAAGATTGCCAAGTGGTATCTATCACTTCTCCCTGCAGAATATAAGCTTGCTTTGTTCTTGACTAACTTGTTTTTCAAATGCCAGCTACTCATTCCGCGCTTTACTGAGGAAGAGCAGTTTGTCAGGATACTTAAATTAAGAAATTCCTCTTAATATTTTTATAATGTGAAAGGATATTTTTTTAAATGTTAGCATGTGCCATGCTCAGCTAGCATGAAGTACAAAAAAGACATGCATATGCAAATTACCCTTATTAGAAAGGTTCTCTAAAGACACTTCCTGAATAATGAACGTGAATAATAGCAAGAACGTTGGTTACCCAAGCACCAAAACCTGTCTCAGAAACTTCAAACATTTGTTCTCTCTATTGTTGGCATTATATGAAAGAAAAGGTCACAGGTGAAATGTAAAGAGATTTTACCACTTGAAACTGTGTTGCAAGAGCAGCGTTCCCCTAGGATAGGAATATCTAGAAGGGTTTAAATGTCACTAACAGTCTCAAAATTATTGCAGTAGATTTGTAGAAAAAAAGAGATATAAAGGGCCCTTTTCATTAAAAATGTTCTTTGATTTTCAGTTGTAGCTTTGGCGGCGTTATTGGCAAGGGAGCGATTGTAGGAGAACACGGCTCAGATGGCGGTGGGGGCCAGGTTGAGAAGGCACTTGGGGCAGTTTACACATGGAAAGAGTTTCCCCTCAAAGAGAAAGTGCAGACCAGTCAGCTGAGCTCACAAGAAGTCATTTTGTTAATTTCCTGAAAGAAAGGGGATTGAGAATACACTGGGGCACTCTCCTGTGCAAGGAAACCAGCTTCAAAACCATCCACATCAGGACTGCAGACTCGTCTGCTCCTTCATCCCGCAAACATTGAGGGATGCTTGTGTGGGTCACACTTAAGCTGGGCTCAGGGATTATAACCCCTGCAGGCGATGAGGCACGGCACTGTGGGATCTCAGTCTGGAGGGGTCTATGAAGCCACGGGATATGCCTCACAGACCCTCAACTACAGTAACAGTAAAGGACTCAGGAAACGCATCCTGGCATTTGCACTGAGTTTACTCCTTCTGCAGGCAGTGCCAGCCAACTCAGTGCAGCAGGGGTATTGCTAACGCAGGCCCACTCCAGGGAAACCCTGGGAGTCCTCTGCGGCTATTGATGCTGTTGTTTAAAAGGCAGAGTCTCCCTATGTTGCCCAGGCTGGCCTCAAGCGATCCTCCTGTGATGGCCTGCTTTGACTTGAGGTCTCTCCTATGGCATGGGGGTCTAAGGGCTTCCACTCAACCTTCCTTCCCTCTTCTTCACTGGCATTGTGGTCGGATGTATCTCCCGGCCTCCCCCACTTCCCTGCCCATGTTTTCTTACTGGTGCCTCCCCTGATAAAATCCCATCTCAACATCTGTTTCTTGGAAAACCCAGAGCAGCACAGGCACCCACAATCAAGAAACATGATAGAGAAAGTAGAGAAGAAAACACGAGTGTAAGGAAAGCTTTCTGCGTTCCAGGCCCTGTTGAGTGCCCTGCGGCAACCTCTAGAGTTAACATTCCCACACCCTCTAAGGTGGGTCCTGCTGCCATTTGTTTGATGCAGGGGACACAACGAGGTACAGGGAGGGCAAGTCACTGCCCAGCTGATACGCAGTGGCACCAAGGTTTGCCTGCATGGTTAGCTAGTACACCTAACAAGCCTTCAGGAGCACTGCGCTGCCACTGCCTTCTGCAGCTCTGCCATCTCCAACGTGTCCCCGAGGAAACAGGCACAAGTCCTCATGACACATAACAAAGACTAGCAAGGACATGCCAGCAGGAGGGGGAGGTTCCTAGCTGCCCAGACAGGGTGGACAAAGGTAGTGCTTATGCCTGGGGCCAACCCTGAAACTAAAAGCTAAACCAAAGCCACCTGATCAAAGAACAACAGAGGGAAAGCCCAGGAGGCTCTGGGAATTGATGAGAGAAAAGGGGCACCACACACTGTTAACTCCTGACTTTCTGGGCTGGCCCGTGCAGTGGATGCTGCCATGTTTTCACCTGTTTAAACTTCCCCTGTTGGTAGTACCTCAGTTTCCTTCTGGGAAAGTCTCCCCTCTCCCACTGCAGCCCACATGGTTTTGGGTGGAGTTCAGTCAACCACTGATGAGGCTAACCTGGCATCAAATTCTCCTTGGAGGGATGATTGGTGCAGGAATGGGCTTGGGACCCGCTCAAGACAAACAGGTGTGGTGGGACTGGCCGGGCACGGTGGCTCTCGCCTGTCATCCCAGCACTTTGGGAGGCCGAGGCGGGCAGATCACTTGAGGTCAGGAGTTCGAGACTAGCCTGGCCAACATGGTGAAACCCCATCTCTACTAATAATACAAAAACTAGCCGGGCATGATGGTGCCTGCCTGTAATCCCAGCTACTCAGGAGGCTGATGCAGGAAAATCGCTGTAACCCTGGAGGTAGAGGCTGCAGTGAGTGAGATAGCACCACTGTACTCCAGCTGGGTGACAGAGTGAGACTCCGTCTCAAAAAAAAGGAAGCAAGAAAGAAAGAAGGAAGGAAGGAAGGAAGGAAGGAAAGGAGGGAGGGAGGGAGGGAGGGAAGGGAAGGGAAGGGAAGGGAAAGGAGAGGAAGAAAAGAAAAGAAAAAGAAAAGAAAAGAGAGAGAGAACCAGGCCCTCCTTTCCCACTGGGTTTGAACCTGCCAGGGTGTAGCCCTGGAGCCATGGGCCATCAGTC
>CAUYLG010018582.1:0-21984 GCA_963573385.1 Cacajao melanocephalus
GGCCCAGCTGGCCGAGGTGGTGGAGTCCATGTTCCGGGAGTCAGGCTTCCAGGACAAGGAGGAGCTGACGTGGGAGGATTTTCACTTCATGCTGCGGGACCATGACAGCGAGCTGCGCTTCACACAGCTCTGTGTCAAAGGTGGGGCAGCCTGGTAGGCAGCACTGACTCACCGGTTAGGCAGAGTAGGCACAATGCCCACATACTTTTAGGAGTCCACAGAAACGTTTTAATTTCTCTTAAAATCAGAAGAAAAAAATGAATGTAGTAATATGAATATATAATAATGTATACAGTCTGGATTGTAGTTTTCTTTATATCATCATAATTATACAATATAATTTAAAAATATTTTTATTTTTTGTTTTTATAGAGGAAAGGGCCCAAAAAGGTTTTAAAAGTGCCTAGGGCCCATGAAAGTCATAATGCAGCTCTGCTGGTGGGGTTCGTAGGGTCGGGATAGGGTAGGGAATAGTGGTTGGAACTCTGCTTCCCCTGGCTCCCTGCCAAAGCCTTCTGTGCCTGATGCCCAGGGCAGAGGGAGACTGTCTCCCTGTTACAGCCCTACCCAGGCCACACTCCTTTGAGCTGGGGTGTCTGGTTGCGGGGGTGAGGTGGTGTCTCTTGGGGTTCTTTTGCCACTATTTCTCCTGGCTGAGTGCTCAGTAAATGTTTGCTGAGTACATGGAGACCCAGTTCTGTTCCTTCCCCTACTTCCTGCCCTACCAGTGTCTGATTCAATTGGAGGCAGCTAGAGTTAGAGTGAGGAAGGGGCAAGAAGCAGGCAGGAGTGTCTACCTATGGTGTGCCTGAGTTGTTATGGCATCTTCTCATCATGGCACTCTCACTGGGGCATGCTAAGACCAAACCCAGCCCCTCCCAGGATTATGAGAAGGGGTAGGCTGAGCAGCCTCCACAGGGAAGAAGGGCAAGGGAGACAAGACACAGATAAGCCTCTGGTCAGGGCTTCCCCCTGGGGTAAGGAGAGCTGGAAGAGAAGGAACCCAGCACTCCTGATTCTGCAGCTTTTTACCTTTCCCAGGCAGCCAGAGCAGCAGGCACCTGGGCCTGAGGGCAGGGGCAAGAAAGGTAAATGGAAGGGAGCCCACGCCACAGAGTCCCAGGGACATCCAGCACCTGGGGTGGAGGGTAAGACCAGGGTTGGGGATTGAGAAGGATTAGCACTATTATTTTATTTTCATTGTTGTTGTCTTGTACTTTGTTGTTAACTCCAGTTTTTTTTTTTTTTTGAAAGAGTTTAAAATTAAAGAAAAGGAACAAATAGCCAAGTGCAATTTCTCATGCCTGTAATCCCAGCACTTTTGGGAGGCCAAAGCAGGAGGATCACTTGAGGTCAGGAGTTTGAGACCAGCCTAGCCAACATGGTGAAACCCCATCTCTGTAAAAAATACAAAAATTACCCAGGTGTGGTGGCGCACGCCTGTAGTCCCAGCTACTCCAGAAACTGGGGCACAAGACTTGCTTGAACCAGGAGGAAGAGATTGCAGTGAGCCAAGACTATGCCACTGCACTCCAGCCTGGGCAACAGAGTGAGACTCTGTCTCAAAAAAAAGAGATGTTCCTTCACTTTTCACCTAGATATGCTATTTGTTACCATTTTGCCACATTTGCTGTTTGTGGAACATTTGCCAGTACAGGCATTAATGCTTTTTTAAAAACATTCTGATTTAACTCTAATTTAGTTAAGTTTACCTTCTTTTGGCCTCAGCTATAGACCAGGGTCATCTTCAGGCTTGGTTCAGGCACTTGGAAAAAACCCAGAGATCCCCAGGCCTCCTGTGAGAACTTGGCTTTGCAGCTTAGACCTGCCCTGCCTTCAGTGCTCAACCCAGACAGGAACAATGGGGTGGCTCCTGGGAGAATTTTTCTCCTGAATATTTTATTATGAACATTTTCTAACATAGAAAAGTAGAAAGAACTGTAGTATGATCTCCCATATACCTACCACCTAGATTCTACATTTAACTCTTGGAGGTTTTAAGCTAGAGGATCTTAAGCTGAATTTTTATGGCAAAGCAGGCAGGTTATATACAGTTCCTGAGCTCTACCCCATAGTCCCAGAAGTGGGACTGAGGATGGATACACTTTAGGGAAGCCTGCCTGGCCAACTTTCTTTCAGGCCTTCTCCCTGCCCACTTGTGGCTGGGTCCAGCTCCCACTGGGGACAAGGGCTGAGATTGGGGCACCCGAAGGCAGGGCCTGCATTGGTCTGGGACTGTCCACTGTGTCTGAACATGGGACGGCGGGAGTGCTGTGCATCTGAGTCAGGCCCTCCTGGGCTCTGGACCCTGAGCTGCTCCCTAGCCTGGCTCTGCTTTGCAGGGGTGGATGTGCCTGAAGTCATCAAGGACCTCTGCCGGCGAGCCTCCTACATCAGCCAGGAGAAGATCTGGTGAGCCCCCATCTGGGATGTTGGAGGGAGGAAATGTTGGGGAGAAATGGCAACACTTCCTCCCTCCAGTATTTCTCTCCCTTGAATGGCTGGGATCAGGGCCACCACTAGCCCATGTAGCACCTTCAAACAAATTAGAAAAAGGCACCCCTTTCTCCAGGCAGACACAGCCCTGTGCCAGGGCAAGCAGAAAGCCTGCTGGATTTTCGCTCTCACTTACAGCCTGGCCCCGATGCCCCTGTGAACAGTAAAGGCTTATGCAGCAGCCTTAGTGAGGACCCCCGAGATCTGACTCACTCTATCTGTAGGTGTCCGTGGGAATCCTACTGTCCGCTTCTGACAGCTCTGATCCTTCCTCAGCAGAATGGGTGTGGAGGCAGACCACGGCAGCAGAGGAACACGTGGCTGAAAGGGCTAGCATCCTATCTCTTACCATTCTTGTCTTAGTCCCTCTCCCAGAGTGAGTGCCCGCTGTTCCCGCAGAGGTGTTGAGACTGAGTTGACACCTCAGAGACTGCAGTGCCCCATGGACACGGACCCTCCCCAGGAGATTCGGCGGAGGTTTGGCAAGAAGTACGCCTGCTCTTCCTCTTAAGCCCAGGCAGTTCACCCATTCCTTCAGTTTACACACATCCTTTCCTTGTTGCCAGGCACTGTGCTAGACATTGTGGGTACAGGCAGGGTGGACAGTCCTTGTCCAAGAACATCACAGTCTAAGGAGATGGTTTGGTATACTGATCATTTCAATGTCAACTGATGACTATTCTAATGGTGGTAAGAACGAAGGGCTTTGGAACTCAAGGAAGCACTCACCTCTGCCAGGGAGGTCAGAGATGCCTTCATGGAAGAGGTGTCCTTTGAGTCTCTAGTAAAGGCTGTGAGTGCTGGGTGGGAGTTGGGAGTTACAGACTGAGTGTGAATGAACATGGGTGGATGGAGTACATCCCCTGGGAAGAAATGACCATTCCCGGCCATCCCTCCACTGCCAGCTTTCTTATGGAGTGCGATATAGCCTGATAAAGTGAAGTCTGAACCTACTTCCACAAGAGTCACCCGGTTCCTTTTTCGGAAGCAATGGGCTTCCCTTGCTTCTGGGCAGCTCTGCTTCCCTCCTTCTGGACGGCTCCCCTCCGGGAAGCAGGGCCCCACTAGCGTTGGGTCTGATGGGGGGCCAAGGGCTAAGGCTTCCTTTTTCCCAGGGTAACGTCATTCCAGCCCATGCTGTTCACTGAGGCACACCGAGAGAAGTTCCAACGCAGCCGTCTCCACCAGACTGTGCAGCAGTTCAAGCGTTTCATTGAGAACTACCGGCGCCACATCGGCTGCGTGGCCGTGTTCTACGCCATCGCTGGGGGACTCTTCCTGGAGAGGGCCTACTGTGAGTGACTTCACTTACCACAAGCCCTGTCCCTAGGCTTGCAATGAGTGATCGCCCTGGAGATGAGGCCTACTGTGAGTGACAGACAGCCCCAGGGCGGGGCCTGCGATAACTGCCAGCCCTGGGTCGGGTGACTGCAACCTGCTGATTGGAGCCTGAGTGAAGACTGTGCAGGGGAGGCCTGTTGTGAGTGGCAGCCGGCCAGGGCCTGCAGCTGATGACCTCCCTAACCAGCTCTCTCTCCTCTGTACTACCCCTCCCTTGCCTGCCTGGGCCCCCTGTGCAGACTACGCCTTTGCCGCACACCACACGGGCATCACGGACACCACCCGTGTGGGCATCATCCTGTCGCGAGGCACGGCAGCCAGCATCTCCTTCATGTTCTCCTACATCCTGCTCACCATGTGCCGCAACCTCATCACCTTCCTGCGAGAAACCTTCCTCAACCGCTATGTGCCCTTCGACGCCGCTGTCGACTTCCATCGCCTCATTGCCTCCACCGCCATCATCCTCACAGGCAGGGCCTGGGTGTCCCTGGGAAGCTCTCCAGGGCCTGCCACCCCACTGGCTTCCCCTCCTCTGAGAGACCCCTCTCTGCTGGCATTTACCTTTAATGTCCTTCTCCATCAAGATGGAGTTGGCCTGGGCCAGGGTGTGAAGTAAGCCAGGGAGCCCATCACTAATCTCTGCCAAGTGCCTCTTCCCACACTTTCCAGGGTACCTCACCAGCCTCAGCTGACGACTTACTAACACCCCAGAATGAGCGTGCATAATGTGTCATTTCTCCCACTTTTTATGTTTTAAAGTATGACTCTGTGAGAGAAAGCGCAGGAGTGAAATTCTAATGCTGTAATTTCAGACTCACATGGTTATGTGCATGGATGGTGTGTCTCTGGGCTGTGCAGTAGGGCCAGGAGATTGATTAGAGGTTAGAAGTCCAGGCTAGGTGCGGTGGCTCACGCCTGTAATCCCAGCACTTTGGGAGGCCGAGGCAGGTAGATCACTTGAGGTCAGGAGTTCGAGACCAGCCTGGCCAATATGGTGAAAACCTATCTCTACTAAAAATACAAAAATCAGCCAGGTGTACTGGCATGCACCTATAGTCCCAGCTACTCGGGAGGCTGAGGCAGGAGAATTGCTTGAACCTGGGAGGCGGAGGTTGCAGTGAGCCAAGATTGCACCACTGCCCTCCAGCCTGGGCAACAGAGCAAGACTCCATCTAAAAAAAAAAAAAAAAAGGTCAGAAGCCCCCTAGTGTGTTTCTTCAGGCCCCCAACTCTAGCCAGGGTCCTCCACCTTGGGCTCAATGAGTGAGCACCCACCCTGGGCTGCTCCAAGCTCACCACCCTGTCTGCTCTTCCTTAGTCTTACACAGTGTGGGCCATGTGGTGAATGTGTACCTGTTCTCCATCAGCCCTCTCAGCATCCTCTCCTGCCTCTTTCCTGGCCTCTTCCATGATGACGGGTAAGTGCGAATGTGTGTGTGTGTGTGTGTGTGTGTGTGCGCGCGCGTGCATAGTGGGAGGATTCCTTTTGAGTGGAAAGAAACAAATTATCTGGCTCAGAGGAGGGTGTCACCTTCTAGGTTGCAAGACAGACAGTGACCAGCCTGAGCCCCCAGTGTCAAGTCAGTAGGAGAGACTGGTGTCTGAGTTGGGATGCCTCCCCTGGAGGGTCCCATCTGGAAGTCCCAGAGATCTCCTCTCAGGGTCTCTCCTTGCTGTCCCTTTCACACAGGTCTGAATTTCCCCAGAAGTATTACTGGTGGTTCTTCCAGACTGTACCAGGTAAGAACCCTCCCTGATCCATGAATTTCTGGACCTGACTGTGAGCTCAAGGCTCTGGGTTCTCTGCACCCCGGAGCAGGCCAGATTCACTCACTCAGCTCTTCTAGTGACCCAGGCTCTGCCCTCTGGCCTGAGGACACTACTGGGTGGCAGGAGACTTAGACTACTCTGCAATCCAGTCCTCCTCCCAGGAGCTTAGCTGGGTTCCTGCCCCTACTTTGGGCTAGTTCCTCCTCTAGTAGGGGTAGTAGGAGAAATACCTCCTACTCTGGACTAGTTCCAGTGGAATAGGAGTGGCTACCTCTTCCTCCAACACACATACATACCATAACAGTAGCCTGGAGAAATGCTGTGCCCGAGCTGCACGGGGGAGGGGCCAGGTTCTTTGTCAATCCACACAGAGGCCTCTACCCAGTATGCCTTGAAAAGAGCGTTTGGGGGATATTCCTAACTCCTTATAATCAGCCATCTTAGAGCTATTAGCTGTGAATCTATTCAAACTCTCTTGAACCTATTTATAGTTTCAGTATGTTCCCTCCTTGGGGTAACACAATTTCTATACTGGCTCCTCTCTGTGAAACACAGCATGGCTTTTTTTTTTAAATCCTAAAAGGATCTGCTTTGAACTTCAGAGGGTGCTTGCTAATTCCTGCACACTGAGATTTAGTGGATAAGGCTGTGTTTATGCTCTCCTCTCCTTTTAGGACTTTACAGGCTTTTGTTAGATCCCTTCTTAACCTTTGCTTTTTTATACTTCAGGGCTCTAATCTTCTTAACTTCTGCCTCTCTCCTCCTTGATCACTTGAGGGACCATTCTCTGTCCTCCCCACCCCACCCTGGCTCCAGTATTATCCCCCTATATACCCATGGCCTGCATCCCCTGTGAGAGGAGGGGCCTGCCACCAACTCTGGGTTGTACTTGGGGACTCTGGTGATGAGCAGGGAGTGTGGTCCTGCCCAGCCACTAACAGTGCCAGTGCTCATGTTGTGTGCTGTGGCAGCCAGTGAAGAGTGATGCAAGGACAAGGACCAAACCTTGACTCCATGAGGGCAGGCCTGCCATTTCCACTGTCTGGCCCAGAGTGGACACCCTGTGCATCCATTCATTCAGCAGACATTTATATAGGGCCCACGGTGTGCCATGCCCCTGCACTAGGCACTAGGATTCAGTGGCAAACTTAGCCCATGCCTTGTACTGGAAAACCTGAGAGTCAAGAAAGTGACACACAAAAACCAAATAAGGACATGGGTGAAAAATCGTCTGGGCACAGTGGCTCACACCTGTAATCCTCCACCTTGGGAGTTCAAGGTGGGAGGATCACCTGAGGCCAGGAATTCAAGACCAGCCTGGCCAACATGGCGAAACCCTATCTTGACTAAAAATACAAAAATTAGCTGAGCATGGTGGTGCATGCCTGTAGTCCCAGCTACTCAGGAAGGTGAGACAGGAGAATCACTTTAACCTGAGAGGCAGAGGTTGCAGTGAGCCAAGATTTCGCCACTGCACTCCAACCTGGGTGACAGAGCGAGACTGCGTCTCAAAAAAAAAAAAAATTATGGTGACAAGGACTATGAAAAATGAATAAGGTCTGCTGAAATGAAAGGCACTTGTGATCAGTGGTGTGGGGGGAGAGGACCAGAGGAGAATGCTGGGACATTCTTACCCCAACTTGGGCAGTGGAGTGGAGAGGGGACCTTGGAAGCCCCAGAATAATCCCCTTTCAAGGCGCTGTTCCTCCGCCCTCCACCCTATGTTCATGTTGCAGGCCTCACAGGGGTTGTGCTGCTCCTCGTCCTGGCCATCATGTACGTCTTCGCCTCCCACCACTTCCGCCGCCGCAGCTTCCGGGGCTTCTGGCTGACCCACCACCTCTACATCCTGCTCTACGTCCTGGTGAGGGCTTTTGGTGATGAGCCAGGCCAGGAGGGTACGGGTAGGACATTTCCAGAGAGGGAAGGAGGTTGAGACATTCTTTCTATTTCAAGCTATCTGAAGCGTCCTCTTCCCTTCTCCACATCCCTCTTTGAAGGTGGAGATGATAGTACAGGGCTTTCCAGTAGGATAACCCCAATATGCAGCACTTGGAAGGTCAGCTCCCTGGCATGGGTTTTGCAGTAGCAGCCCTGCCAGACTGATCTCCATTCCTCGAAGATACCTCTATGTCACTTCTGCCCAGCTAGTCTTTCCCCACTTTGGGTGGCTGTGTTTGGCTCCTGGGTGGACTACTTGTACCCAAAAGAACATCACCCTTTTTGAAGAAACTTATATTAAATGGGTTCTGCCATTTTTGTTCTGATCCTATTTTGGGGGGCATAAGTCATACCAACCCACTAAGTGCCACCTGTACAGCATATAAGCTTGTTCAAAATGTCTTCAGATGGACTGCCAATCAAATGATTTTTTTTGAGAAGAAGTCTTGCCTTGTCACCCAAGCTGGAGTACAATGGCGCAATCTCGGTTCACTGCAACCTCTGCCTCCCAGGTTCAAGCCATTCTCCTGTCTCAGGCTCCCAGGTAGCTGGGACTATAGGCACGTGCCACCATGCCCAGCTAATTTTTTGTATTTTTAGTAGAGACGGGGTTTCACCATGTTAGCCAGGATGGTCTCGATCTCCTGACCTCGTGATCCACCCACCTTGGCCTCCCAAAGTGCTGGGATTACAGGTGTGAGCCACAGCGCCCAGCTGATCAAATGGATTAAGACTCTACCGCCTGCCTCCCTTGGGTTTCTCGTTGGCTGTTTAGCTGGTTAATTCCGGAGCTGATTCTGTGTCCCTGTGTTGTGGCTCTGCTTGCCTGCCTTCCTCATGAACAGAGACGTTTCCCCAAAGGGTACTCTGAGGGCCTCATTTAGAAGCTAAACCAAGTCCCAAGGCTCCAGCTCTTCCCTGCAGCAGAATGGCACACAGGGCTCTCCTTCGTGCTGAGACAAAGAGACACTACACCATGGCCTCGATCAGGTTGGCTCCTGCTGTCTGACCTGCCTTCTCTCAGGTGCAGTTCTGTCCTCACTGACAGCAGGGTCTGTTTCATCTTGCCTGTGGCTCAGCATGTCATAGTTCTGAAGATGACTACTCAGCCTTGGCTTGATGACGTGCGTTTCCTAAGAAATCTCTTTCTTTGGAAGCTGTGACTAATTTACCCTCTCTCTTCCTCTTCCCAATAATGAGTGGAGCCCTAGCATTCTTGGCTACTGCTTCTGGTCGGGGTGGAGATGACATTCTTGTTCCTGGTGATAAAGCAGCTACTTTGAACTAGATGAGAAATCCACACGAGTGGCCAGGCAGGCTCCCTAAGACCCAGAGCCCTTTCTGATTTGTCCTGGGGTGTAGGCATCACTAGGATTCTAAGCCACCCTTTTTGCAAGCAGGAAGGTCAGGGGCTCGAAAGCTGCAGCCAGGCACGGTGGCTCACATCTATAATCCCAGCACGTTGGGATGCCAAGATGGGTGGATCACCTGAGTCCAGGAGCTCACGAACAGCCTGGTCAACATGGTGGAACCCCTTCTCTACTGAAAATACAAAAATTAACTTATGAGGCTGAGGCATTAGAATCGCTTGAACCCAGGAGGCGAAGGTTGCAGTGAGCCGAGATCATGCGATTACACTCCAGCCTGGGCCACTGATGGAGACCCTCTCTAAAACAAACAAACAAACAAACAAACAAACAAAGGTGCATGCCTCTATGCTAGGCTATACTCATCTGCAGTTTGGGACAATCTCATCTGGGGTAGATCAGGGCAAAAGCACCCTCTTTGTTCCCACTTATCCCAGGTGTGACCACTTAACTTCAGCAGAAAGAGAAATTACAAGTAAAGGACCCTAGCATAGGCTAGACCCTGGGGAGGAATGGCCAGGCTTCTGATACAGGCAGAAGAGGGCAGGGCTAGCACCTCAGAGGCTGAGCTGGATGGCTACCCCCGCCACCCCATCCCACCAGCCAACAAGGAATCTGCAGCAGCCTTGTGGTTTAAAAGCCAGCACAAAATAGGGTGTATAAACAGAGCAGCATGACATCACCCTGCCATTGTACTCAGCCTGTTTGGAGGCTCAGAAAGCCTTGGGGGTGGGTGTAGGCTCCAAAATGAAACAGTGAACTTGGGGAAGGAAGAGCCAGTTCAAAGAAGAGCTCAGAGAGGTTTCAGTTAGTCTTGTAGGGAAAGGTTCAAGAATCTAGGAAGACTCAGCTGGGGGAAGGGACTCCTGAATGCAGAACCAGAGTTCAGTTTAAAAGCTATCTGTTGGCCAGGTGGGGTGGCTCACTCCTGTAATCCCAGCACTTTAGGAGGCTGAGGTGGGTGGATCAGGAGATCGAGACCATCCTGGCTAACAAGGTGAAATCCCGTCTCTACTAAAAATACAAAAAATTAGCCAGGTATGGTGGCACACGCCTGTAGTCCCAGCTACTCAGGAGGCTAAGGCACCAGAATCATTTGAACCCGGGAGTCGGAGATTGCAGTGAGCTGAGATCGCACCACTGCACTCCAGCCTGGGCAACAAAGTGAGACTCCGTCTCAAAAAAAAAAAAAAAAAGATCTGTTAAGGGTCTGTTGTGTACTAGCTTTCTGTAGCACCCAGCAGCACAGGGGAGATTCTTCTCTCTTCCTTAGGAACTTAGGATTCGCTGTAACAAAGTGGCACATGTTTGAAATGATCAAAATGAACAATTGATATAGGATTAATTGCTGAGCGGAGTGTTCCAAACAGGAAGTTATAGGAGTTCATTGAAGGGAGTTTCACTTGGGCTAAATTGGCTACGGAAGACTTTAAGGAGAAGATTGGACGTGGGCCAAGAGTCTGGGGAGACAAGCTAAGCTTTGACAGGGCAGAGTGGAAACTGAAGAGCAATCCAGGTAAAAGGAAGGGCATGAGCACAGGTGCAGAGATGGGAACGGTGATAGGATCAGGAGACAGAGGGGACAGGCCTGGCTGTGGATGGTTATAAGGCATTAGGTTGTGGCAGGACATGCTGCTGGTGATCATGCGGAGGCTACAGCTGAAACTGAGGGGCTGTGGCTCAGCTGAGGGGCCATGCCACATGGCACAGCACAGAAAGATAAAAGCAGAGCATGACAAAACCAGGCATGGGCAACACCCATGACTGGGGGTGGCAGCAGGAATGAAGCCAGTGGAGGAGATGCAAAGCCAGTGGTCCAAAGTGGGAGAAGCAGTAGAGCATTGTTGCAGAAGTGCCAAGAGGTTGGTCACTATGCCTCAGGCTGCCAAGAGTAGGAGCCAATGTGGCCTGAAAGGAGACCTTGAGATTTGGCCATTTGTGAGGCTGCTGGGCCCTCAGTGGGAAGGTCCTAAGGGAAGGTGGAGGCAGAAGTCAGACTGGGCCAGACTCAGGAGCAAGCAAGTGGGAAGAATGTGGCCAAGTAGTGTCTGACCATGCTAGATGAACTTATTAGGGAAAGGACCAGAGCTGGATGATACCTGTCAGTTATTTCATGGAAAAGGGAGACAAGTTAGGTATTCTTAGCCTGGAAAAGGAGAGGATAAATTGGGGAAAAGCCTTTCCCCAACTGTTATTGAGTGTCTCTGTATGCCAGGCAGAAACTGCTAGGAGCTTATAATAGCAAATAGTCCCTACCCTTTCAGTCCAGTGGGAAAAGCGACAGTAAACGTGTAAATGAATGAGCAAGCGAAAGTATTTTTGGCCGGGTGTGGTGGCTCATGCCTGTAATCCCAGCACACTGGGAGGCTGAGGTGGGCAGATCATTTGAGGTCAGGAGTACAAGATCAGCCTGGCTAAGGTGGTAGAACCCCCATCTTTACTAAAAATGCAAAAATTATCCAGGTGTGCTGGCAGGTGCCAGTAATCCCAGCTACTCGGGAGGGTGAGGCAGAATCTCTTGAACCCGGGAGGCGGAGGCTGCAGTGAGCTGAGATCGCACCATTGCACTCCAGCCTGGGTAATAGAGCGAGACTCTGTCCCCCTACCCCCAAAAAACGAAACTACTATGATGACAATGCATACTCTAAAAGAGTCAACAGGCAGATGTGGTAGATAGGACTGAGGGGAGGCCTGAGGAGGTGGTGTTTCTACTGAGGCCTGAAAAATGAGATTGAGCTAACCATGGGAAGAACCAGGAGAAGGACATTCCAGGCAGGAGATGCAAATGTCCTAAAGCAGAAAGGACTTGCCATGTATGAGGAACAGAGAGGGGAGAATGGCTAGCAGCTAGAGGTCAGAGTACTTGCGAGGCCTTGTAGTGCAATGGGAAGGCCACCAAAGCTTTTAAAGCTGGGGATGAACATGATACAATGAATTTTAGAAAGTCACACTGGCTGCCTTGAAGAGACAGGATTATAGTGAGGCAAGACAAGTAGAAGACCTACTTCCACTGGAAGGCTCCTGCATGAGTCCAGGTGACAGGCGACATTGCTTGGTCTAGAGTGGTGTCAGGGATCTGGAAAATACTCTCATTCCTCATGGAATGCTATGGAGGATGGAGTTGGGAGTGGTGAGGTTTTGCATCCCGGAAGGAGCATGGTACGTGGTGAGGTGGGGGCTGGATATACCAGCGGGGAAGGATGCAGGGTCTGAGGCCTGAGCTGGCCCCACACTCTGCTGTGGGTGTCGCTAGGTCTGAGTAGAGCTCTTTCCCCCATCCAGCTCATCATCCACGGTAGCTTTGCTCTGATCCAGCTGCCCCGTTTCCACATCTTCTTTCTGGTCCCAGCAATCATCTATGGGGGCGACAAGCTGGTGAGCCTGAGCCGGAAGAAGGTGGAGATCAGCGTGGTGAAGGCGGAGCTGCTGCCCTCAGGTACTAGCCTGGCAGGAGATCAGCTTGGTGGCACTGAGGGAGCTGACGGGGCAGAGGCAGAGTCTATACCACATAGTCTCCTGGTTGGGCCCAGTGGAGCTTGCAGGGGCTTTGGGTGGCAAGGACAAAGAAGCTGATGGGGGCCGGGTGTGGTGGTTCACGCCCGTAATCCCAACACCTTGGGAGGCCGAGGTGAGCAGATCATAAGGTCAAGAGATGGAGATTGTCCTGGCCAACATGGTGAAACCCTGTCTCTACCAAAAATACAAAAATTAGCTGGGGGTGGTGGTGTGTGCCTATAGTCCCAACTACTCAGGAGGCTGAGGCAGGAGAATCGCTTGAACCCGGGAGGCAGAGGTTGCAGTGAGCTGAGATCACGCCACTGCACTATACTCCAGCCTAGTGACAAAGTGAGACTCCGTCTCAAAAAAAAAAAAAAAAAAAAAAAAAACGCTGGTAGGGAAGAGCTCTTTGCCAGAGGACCTAAGCCCCTCTCATCACAGAGCAGAGAAGCTCAGGTGAGGCTTCCCCTTGCCTAGCTGACCCTCGGACCCAGTGCTGCCTAGCCTCCCTCAGGGTGAGCTTCTGATGGGGGAGGCTTCTCTAGTCATATTCCAGAAGCAGAGCTGAGGCTGCGGGTGGGGAGCTCTCTGGAGGCCACATTGTTGCTGGGTTCAGGGCAGCAGCCTCCGCCCACCATTCCTCCCCAGGAGTGACCTACCTGCGGTTCCAGCGGCCCCAGGGCTTTGAGTACAAGTCAGGGCAGTGGGTGCGGATTGCTTGCCTGGCTCTGGGGACCACTGAGTACCACCCCTTCACACTGACCTCCGCGCCCCATGAGGACACACTCAGCCTGCACATCCGGGCAGCAGGGCCCTGGACCACTCGCCTCAGGGAGATCTACTCAGCCCCGACGGGTGACAGATGTACCAGATACCCAAAGGTACCAGACCCAGGCCAGATGTGCCACATGCTCCCATATCTCCTTTGAAGGCCTTGGCCTGGCAGCACTAGACTCCCCACTCTGTTCCTTCCCTCCCCGCATCTAGAGACTGGTTGTTCCAGATAATGGCACAAACCCTCCTCTTCCCCTCACTCCATATATGTATCTGCCTTTCCCTCCCTCTCATTTCTGACTTCAGATCTATGGTGGTGGCCAAGCTTAACTCAAACCCATGCCCTTCCCTACAGCTGTATCTTGATGGACCATTTGGAGAGGGCCACCAGGAGTGGCATAAGTTTGAGGTGTCAGTGCTAGTGGGAGGGGGCATTGGAGTCACCCCTTTTGCCTCTATCCTCAAAGACCTGGTCTTCAAGTCATCAGTCAGCTGCCAAGTGTTCTGTAAGAAGGTGAGTGCCCCCTCTTCCCACCAACCCGTGGCCCCTTCTTCCTTGTTATGGTACCCGTCTGTGCCTTTCTCCCCTGCCTTTGTTCTTGGTTTCCCTGAACTGGGCAAGGGCAAGTTGGTTTGAAACCTGGGGTTAGGTCGTGGATGGGGTGGTATCAGGATATCCCTAGACCCTGAAAGACAGAAATGGTTTGCAGATGCCTCCAGGATCCTGCCTCATTTACAAAAACTCCTTCCCTCAGTTAGGGGTGCTCCACATAGCATTTGCCTCTCAGAGTTCCTCTAGGAAAGGTTGGAGGGGATGAAGAAACCCATTCCTTCTTATAGAGGAGCCCAGCACTTGGAGCCTTATTGCACTGGAAAAGGGAAGGGCACATGGGTGGGGCACAAATGAAACTGGCTCAGATCTCAAGAGGAAGAGGAGGAGAGGGGGCAAGGCAGGGCTGTTGGGCCAGGTTGGCCCCGGGAACACAGCTCAAACCCTGAGGCCCTCACACGGGTCCTTTCACCCCAGCCTGGACCTGGTGGCAGGCCCCTGCTCGTCTCTTTGGGCCTGGCAGGTGAGTCAGGGGCCCTGGAATGCAGTGGGCAGAGGCCCAGCTCATGTGCTGTGCTGTCAGCATTCAGAAGGTGTCAGCTCCCCTCCTCTTTGCTTCTTCTTCTTCTTTTTTTTTTTTGTGAGACAGTGTTACTCTGTTGCCCAGGCTGGAGTGCAGTGGTGTGATCTCGGCTCACTGCAACCTCTGCTGCCCAGGTTCAAGCCATTCTCCTGCCTCAGCCTCCCGAGTAACTGGATTACAGGCACCTGCCACCGCACCTGGCTAATTTTTCTAGCTCTAGTAGAGATGGGGTTTCACCATCTTGGCCAGGCTGGTCTTGAACTCCTGACCTTGTGATCGACCCGTCTCAGCCTCCCAAAGTGCTGGGATTACAGGTGTGAGCCACCATGCCCAGCAGCCTTCTGCTGCTTAACTATACAGCCCCATTTTCCCCAACTCAGAAGCTCCCCGCAGGGCAGCTTCCAACCACTGATCTCTTTGAGCCTATCCCCATTTGCTCATGCAGCTACTGGGTCTCCCTGAGGCTTTTCTGTGAAATGTCCTTCAGGCACTAGGTGCCTGGCAGCCTGAGCAGGGACCACTGGAGGGAGCTGTAGGACAGCCTGAGCATGAGAGCTGCTTCCCATCCCACAGACCTTCACCTGGCAATCACCAAGGGACCTTTCCCATGGCCCCGGGCTATCTCTCACTTCCACCTCTCCGTGTCCTGGGGCGACTCCATCTCTGGCCTCAGAGTCTGGCCCTGTGGCCCATACACTCCATCTCGCCAGGCTGTCTAGGGAGGGGCACAAGCTGGCTGAGGTCAGAAGAGTTCTATTGGTATGGATACCCCTGGGATCTAGGGAAGCTGAGCTGAGCTGAGTCCTGAGCTCCAGCCATGTGTCCCCAGATCTATTTCATCTGGGTGACAAGGACCCAGCGTCAGTTTGAGTGGCTGGCTGACATCATCAGAGAGGTGGAGGAGAACGACCACCAGGACCTGGTGTCTGTGCACATCTACATCACCCAGCTGGCTGAGAAGTTCGACCTCAGGACTACCATGCTGGTATGTCAGGATCCCCCAGGAGGGTATGTGGGACACTGTCTGAGCTAGGAGTTGACCCTAGCTGTGCCTGGTTGAACTTTGTTCCACCCTTCTCCACCACAGTACATCTGCGAGCGGCACTTCCAAAAGGTTCTGAACCGGAGTCTATTCACGGGCCTGCGCTCCATCACCCACTTTGGCCGCCCCCCGTTTGAGCCCTTCTTCAATTCCCTGCAGGAGGTCCACCCCCAGGTCAGTCTCACCCATATCCAGGTTCTCTTCCTCTTTATCATTTGGGGTCTGAGCAAAGCTCCAAACCCTGCCCCATCAAGGAAGAAATCGACTGCTGATGAGAACCCATCCCCTGGGAGATTGGTGGGGTAATGGAATAGAAAGGATAGGTGGGGGGTCACCCTTAGGTGCTAAGGAGGAGGCAGGCAATAGGGACTTGCCATCTCTGAAGCCATGATGTATTGTCCAGAAAGAAGAGCTCAGTCATTGAGCTAGTCCTCGCCATAAACTCAGGGCTACCCTCACCATTAATGCTGAGTCAGCCCTCACCCTAGACACTGAGGTAACTAACCTTCACCACGAACACTGGACTAGTCACTACTCACAAATACTGGGCTAGCCCTCCATGAGACAGTGAGCTTTTCCTCAGCTTGAACACTGATTAACCCAACCCCTATTAGAAATGTTGATCTAGCACTTAGCAAAATTCCACTAGACTTATACTGAGCCAGCCCTCACCATGCATGGTACAAAGCAAAACCATCAGGAGCACTGCTGGCTTTTTTTTTTTTTTTAAGAAAGGGTGTTGCTCTGTCACCCAGGTTGGAGTACAGTGGTGCAATCCCAGTTTACTATAACCTCCAATTCCTGGGTGCAAGCAATCCTTCCGCCTCAGCCTCCCAAGTAGCTGGGACTACCACTAGTGCACCACTATGCCCAGCTAATTAAAAAAAAATGTAGAGACAGGGATCTCGCTATGTTGCCCAGGTTGGTCTTGAACTAGGGAGCTATCCCTTCCTGTGAACACTGAGTTATCCCTGCCTCTGAATACTGAGCTGGCTCTGCCTCTGAGCAACGAGCTAGCCTTCACTTATTCCTCCTGCAACAGGTCCGGAAGATCGGAGTGTTTAGCTGTGGCCCCCCTGGCATGACCAAGAATGTGGAAAAGGCCTGTCAGCTCATAAACAGGCAGGACCGGACTCACTTCTCCCACCATTATGAGAACTTCTAGGCCCCCTGCCCAGGGGCTTTGCCTACCGCCCAGTTAAGCAGAGGTTTGGGCCCACACCTCATTTCTGTTCTTTCTATTTCTGGCTGCCTCAGCCTTCTCTCATTTCTCACCTCTCAACCTTGTTCCAGGTGGCCACGGTGAGTCACCATGTGTGGGCTCAGGGACCCCAGGATGTGTCTCAACCTGGAGAAATGGGGGGCAGTGTCCAGGGACTAGAAAGAGAGAAGTAGGGGAGCTACTGGTTTGGAACAAAGTGAAACCTCTTCTTCGACTTCAAAACAAAACAAACAAAAACAACACACACAAAAACTCTCAAAAGACAAGCTGACCTGACAAGTACTGTGTGCACATGTCTGTATGTGTGTTGGGGTGGTGAGTGTAAGGATGAAGTGGGAGCACGGACGCTGGCATCTTAGAACCTCCCTACTCCCAGACCTCCTCTTCTGGGCTCCCCACTGTCAGAAGGGCTGGCAAATGCCTTGAAGGAGGCAGAGGCTGGACCCATGGCAAGCCATTTACAGAAACCCAATCGGCACCCCAGTCTAACACTACAACTGATTTCACCCAAGGTTTTAAGCACGTACTTGTATCAGACCCTGGCCCAATACCCATCTATGCAATGCTCCTCAACCCTCTTCTCCCTGCTCCAGTAGTCTCCCTCACAAATAAATCACTTTCTGACTTCAGGGTTTCTTTGTTCTGCCTTAGGACTGGATGGGGCACGGGGAGAGGAGGCCACTCACCCAGCCAGCTCACCAGGCTGGCCCAGAAATCTCTCAAGCTGGCCAGTGTCCTCAGTAAAGGAGCTGGCCCAAGGCAAAGTGCCCCAGCTAGGGATCCCTTCCCTGGCACAGGGGTGGCCTCCCTGACAGAGGGCCTGTCAGCAGCTAGCGTGAGGCCTGGTGAGCCTGCTCAGGAGGGGCAGAGAGGGTGTGGAAGCTTCTGGAGGAGGTAGGCTGGGGAAGAGAACATGGGAGGGGCGGACTCAGCTGGAGCTCATAGGGAGCCAGAGCCGCCTGGCTTGTCCCAGGACCTCAGTCACTCCTAGCCCTTCTCTGAGAAATGGGAAAGTTGGACCCCTGTACCTCTATGGCTCTTCCAGGTAGTGAGATGACAGCAAAGAGGCAGATGAACATATCACCTAACCTTTCTGGGCCTGTTTTCTCATCTGCAAAATGGCTGGATGCTCTTCAAGCAGACTTACAGACAGGACAACCCTCCGAGGGAATTCCTGAGTGCCCAATTTTAAGTGATCCCTCCTATTGTCCCCACAAAACGTCAACATACCACATATCTTCAATTTCGAGAAAATAGCCACTGGTTTAAAAACTCTCAAGTACCGTGATTTGCAGCACGCTTTGGAGGTTGCATGTTTAGGTTCTGGAAGAGGCCCTCAGACTGCCCTTCGGCGCAGCCGTCCCCGAAGGTGCCCGCCTAGCACGTCGAGGGGTCCTGACCAGCCTGCCAGCGGGGTCGGGGCCGGCCTGAGGCGGCCAGAGAGCAGCTCCGCCTGGCGGCCTAGCGAGCCTCCCGGGGCCCGCCCATAGGCCTGAGCGGGTTCCAGCGGTGGGCGCTGGCCGGGGGTGCGGTCTGGTGGTTAGGGGCTCTCAGGCCGGCCCCGCCCGCGGGTCTGCCCGAGATGGACCCAGCCGTCAGGGCGCGAGGAAGGCGCGGCAGCCCCTCAGTTCCTAGGCCAAGGAAATGAGCACCGCCCCCAGGGCCCGCCCCGCCAGCCTTCCCGCCTCCGCCGGCGCGCGGCTTCCGCGTGGCAACGCAGCCCCGCTCCCCCAACTGGCGCGCTGCCTCTTTGTCTTTCCGCGCTTCCCCTCCTCCCAGACAAATGGCTGTTGGCAGGAAATTGGACGCGCTCCGGGGAAGCCGCGCGCTGCGGGGTGGGGGCGTCGCACGGCCAGCGGGCCTCGGGTGCTCCCAGCCGGGGTGGGGGCGGCGGGGACGTTTTGACATCTTGGCAAAGAAAGGAACTTGATGCTTCGAAAGTGCTTTTCACAGCCGGGCTGTGTCTGCTCCAGAGCTGATTTATAAGCAGAATCTGCGCCCGCTTCTCCGCCCCTCCCCGGTCAGTCCGGGGACGGCGCCGGAGGCGCGGGCGCGGCTGTGCCCGGCAGGATCGGGTTTATTTATTGCCTCTGGCCCGGAGCCGGGGCGGCCTGGGGACTGCACAGTTCCCTCTGCCCGAACTCCTCCCCTCCCCTCCTCTCCCCACCCCCCAAAGCCGGCTGCTTCCCAGGGGCCTACCTTCCCCAAACCTCGTACCAGACTCTGGGCCGAGCCCTCCAGCGGTGTGGGGTGGAAGGCGGGGACGGAGGCAGAGATGGTCAGGTGCCCCATGAGGCCGAATTCTGCTCCACCTCGCACAGACCCAGTGGGGAAGGGTGGTGGTGGTGGTGGAAGTCGCCACCTCTGCCCTATGGTCGGAAAGGACCCAGAGCTGCCAATATGAAACTCTAGGACCTCAGCAGCTCTGGAACCCCATTCCTCCAGGGGCTATCCTTTCTCTCCAGGGTTTCTCTATCCCCAGCTCCAGAAAACCCCTTACTCCAAGGACCCAGGAGCCCTTTCCCTTTAGAATAAATTAAGGAATCTTCAGCTTCTACTCGATCCCAAGAGAAGGTTTCAGAGATCATGCCCCTGGAAAGAGCCATGGCCCTCAGCCAGGTGATGGGCACAGGGCTGGGTTCAGGTCTATCGCAGTGCCCTGGCTTCACATCTAAAGAGTCCGGATGGCCACAGGGTAGAGCAGAGACATGTGTTCAGCCCCCTTAATGGGTAGCTTGCGGCTGGCATAGTGGTGCACAATTTCAGGGACGCTGCTGAAGGGCGGGCTGTTCTGGCCCAGCACATATTTGTGTTCCTTGGTCCGGGACAGCTTCATGTGCATGAAGCCCTGGCTGCTCCTGGGATAGAGGAGAGGAGACCTTGGTGAGTGGGGGCTCTTCTCAGTCCCCCCTCCAGCCATCCAGTAACCCTCCCCAACCCTACAGCAAATGTGGTGGTTCCGAAGCCAGCTGAGAATTGAGAGGAGATTAGGGAAGGTGGAGGTCAATCCAGAAAGCAGGGGTTGTGGTGGTGGTGGTGAAGTAGGTAGCACTGGGCATTGGTTTTGTGATAAGAGCACAAGATGTGCCAAGAATGTGTGTATACTGAGTATTCGGAGTGTGTGCAGGTGGAAACTGAGTGATCAGCACCAGCCCTGACCCCTGCTGGCCAACCCTGGGGTCTAGGCACCCCGGCCCTCCAGCCTCTGTGGCCAGGGCCAGTTTAAATTCACCCTTCGTGAGCTGTAGGGTAGGGCACCTGTGAGGGGCTCCTGATGACTCCTGTGGAACAACATATGCCCCTGGCAGGAGGGTGGGTGGACAGATATGACAACCAAGCTAGCCTTGGTTGAGGTTCTCCCTTCTAAAAAGACTAGGAGGAAGGGGAAGCTGGTCTGGAAATCCCCCCCGAATCTGGGAGTGTTCAGCTGCCTCCTCCTGGGGATATCCCTTCACTCTCTTGCTCTCTGGGTCTTGGACCAAGCCCCAGCTCATCTATCAGGCCCTGCAGCCTACAATGACTTCACACCCTTGCTCAGAGGGGACATGCTCCTGCTTCTCCCATCTCCCTACCAGGCCCAATAAATCAGCATTAGTGCCTGGCCCTGCCCTCAAGACAAGGACCCCATTACTCAGAGCTCTGGCTAACTTCTAAATATCCAGGCACTCTTGGCCCATGAGAAGGAATGAGGGAGAGACTGCTAGCAAGAACATTTAGGTCTAAACTACCACAGGCTTGGTCAGTTAGGCCTCAGGTCTGAAACCCGTGCACAGGCAAGGAACGTTTTGGGAAGCCCTGAAGCCTAAGTGTTGTATACTGCTGATCAGAGCCTACTTGGGGACAAGGATAGGGCTTAGAGGTTAGTGTGAAAAGTAGAACCAGCGAGGGGGCCGCCTCTATCCTGAGGCCCACCCCCCAGAGAGGTGAGGCTGGCAATCCTCAGCACTCACATCCCCTGGCCTGGGTACAAAGGCTCTGCCCAGACCCATTTTACCAGGCCCACAAGTGAAAATCAAAGTGGGGAGGCTGAAGAGAGGTGAGATGGGAGGAAAAAACCAGGCCCCCAAGTCCATCCCTCTGCCTCCCCAGGCATGAAGTCCTCAGGAACCTAGCAGACTGCTGGGAAAAGGCCTGGGGCCCCAGAGCTGGGTGTGTCGGAGGGGTGGGGGCTTATCTGTAAGTCTGAGATAACTGGGGCTGATGGTGACAGCACAGGTCCTTGAGGAAAGGAGCCAAGGGCCTGAGGTAAACAGTCCCTGTGGGTGGTGGAGAAGGGAGGCAGTGTCCCTGTCAGGCCCAGAGCTGTGGGCAGCAGCATGGGCCCTGCTTTCCTTCACCTATTCTCAGTTGTGGCTGACCCCTTCCCCTTAGTCCACCTGGGGAATCATCTCTCCTAAAAGCTGCACATTGTATCTTCTTGAAAGACAGATCTGGCTAAGAAGGACAAGTGGCCAGAGAGCTCAGCCTCCAGCTGGATAACCAACCTCCTGGGGAGGGGATGGCTGTGCTTTCCCACCTCCTGGGACAAAGTCCCAAGGGTCCATCAGGACTCAGCAAAGCCCTTGCCGGACCCTCAGGGGACGGGGGTCAGGACCAGCTGGGCTGCAGGACCAGGCCAGCAAGGCTTTTGGAGGAAGTTGTTTAATTACCAGTGAAAGCCCTTCCATTAGAGAGAGAAGAGAAACCATAATTGTATTTCAGAGAAGCTATTTATATGCAAAAGAGGCTCTGGCAGACAGATGTGGAGCCAGGACAGCCAGGGGCAGGAGCAGGTCTCCAGGCCTCCAAGCCTGCCTTGCCATTTTACCTCCCAGGCTAAGGCAGGCCGGCAGGGCTCCACTCTGGAAGCCAGACCCTTGGCATCTTCCCTTACCTTGGCCAGTACCAAACAATATGGCACTGGTGGAGCCCTGGAATACCATGGTTTGTGGAGTCAGACAGAGCTGGGTTCAAATCCTGTTTTGAGGACTTTATTACCTGGTGGCCTTGGGCAAGTAACAAACCTCTTTGAATTTATTTTCTGTCTATAAAAACGGGATCTACCTTGCAGGGAAATAGTTGGTTTAGAAATGGTATATAGGCTACTTGGTATGCTCCATGAACTTTAACTATAATTTTTAAAGCAATACACATTTCTGAGGTTATGTAAATCAAATTTTTGACAAAAACTTTTCTGGAAAATGCTCCTTTGATTTTATAATTCAGTGACTCCTAGGGTATGACAGCTGGAAAAAAGCAGTATTTACCAACTCATCTGGCAAAGGTAGAAACCAAGACTTGGAGATATTAAGTGATTTCCCTAGGATCACATAGCTAGTTTATCAAATCCAAGAATAAAACTCAGGTTACCTGACTAGAGTCTGGCACTTTGGCACTTTTCTTACTTTTTTTTTTTTTTTT